>JAJJWW010011804.1:0-188821 GCA_023531295.1 Papaver armeniacum | reverse complement strand
AGTGTTGATGGTGGATTTTCATTTAAAATTAAAATTGTAAAAGCCAGAAAATTATGCGCTAACATCTTGTCTTGTAAAAGATAAAGCCATTAATAAGTATTGAATACTTCTTCACTTTACTAATTCACCTAGAATGGAGCATGTGACAACAATCCCATTCTGTGAATTAAATACACGAAATTCATCCAGGTTGGAGCATGTAGCAACAATCCCATATACCTTGTGAATTTACAAGACATTATTAATTAATGTGTGACCAGCCTTTGTATTTCCTGCACTCATTATCGGTGCGGATGACGAGAGTGTTGCTCTCAAACAGAGCAACACGAATCTCCAAGCATTATAATGAAAGCATGTACGAAATACCCTGCATGTGCTAAAACTCTCGGTGTGTTATACTAGCCCGATTGAGCAACTCTCGGTGTGTTATACTAGCCCGATTGAGCATCCTGACTGTCCGTATCAGGCTGGAAATGATCACGATCATCCAACTTCACCGGCACATGATTGGATGGCCCCGGATAAATTCCATAACCCCAAGCGGTATGGAATATTCGCCGCCGAACCAAAACGGGCCCCGCATGGTCGGCCTCCCAAAAGATTGGCATAGCTTGCCAAAACGTCCAAACCAGAGCAAGTATGGACGGAAAACCATAAATTAGGGTTTGCGGCACATTACATGTGTCGCAAAATGTCTCAACCATCCATCTTCGCAGGTATAGATGGAGGGTGTAGATGTAGATTCAAAGGGCCTAGAGCATGTCAACACAATCACCGTGGGCCCGCCTACATACCTGACTGATCGGTCAGGACCAACCATGGTTGGTCATCCCGATTCTTACGCCCGAATAGAGCATGACGCACAGCCGTGAAACCCAAAATTAGGGTTTTTGAGCATCACGAGCGTCCATCTTCTCCGGCACGAATTGAGGGTCCAAGATTAGATTAAGAAGGTCCCACATACCAACATGACCACCGTGGACCCATCTATCCCCTCACCTGATCGTCCAAGGCATACCATGCCTAGTTATCCCAAATCGTCCGCCCAAACTAGCGTGGTCACACTTCCCGATTGCAAACTAATCTCAACCACTCAACTTCGCCGGACGATTTGAGAGGCTTAGATCACGTTTTCATGGGACAGTCAGGTATATGCATTGTTTATGGGTGAAAACTATTCCTGCCGGATTTGGTAATTTGGGGTGTGTGGATGAGGAATGAATCTAAACCCTAAACAAATGCATCACTTGCGGTGAGTGCTTGTAGATTCGGAAATCAATGCAGTGCAAGTCCTACCTAAACCAAGAAATGGCCGTTCCCGGACTCGTTTCGGTCACAAAGTGAAGAAGATGGGGTTGATCTTAGGGAGGGAAGCGAAGAAGGTGTTGAGATTGTGAAGGTGTTGGCTTGCTTATGACTTGTAACATAAAGGTGAGCAGGCTTACGATTGATGCAAGCAGGCTCTGGGTGTTTGAATACGTTTGTATTAACACTTGGTTTCTGTCTCGTCTCGACTTGTGTTGTTTTTTCTCCTTGTGTTGAAAATAGGGAGGAGAACCTATTTATACAAGTCATTTGAGCCTTATTCACGTCTCTCGTGGGAAGTGGAGGAAGTGGAGTGATGGAGTAGTGGAGGTGTGTCTTTGGTGTTACACGACCCGTCTTGCCCACTTCTCTCCGTCATCTCTAACCGTCCATGACTTCGACACGTTCTTGTGATGGCGCGTTGCACGCCGCACGCCGTAAACCGCCAGACCAATACCCCAAAGATATATCCCCGAGTTTGTGACATGATTGATGTCTCGAGTGTGTGGATCGTGGGATCCACAAAAGGTAGCATGTAATCTTTAAATTGAATAACTGCGTTATTCGGGAAGTTGATAGTTGTGAAGTATCATGTGTATTTTATGCGGAGTAATCGCATCCCGGTGTGGTAGAGTGATGGGTGGTGATTACCATGACGCCTCACTGACCAATTAACTCTGATCGTGGTTGTATAACCAAGCCGGTGAAGTTGACTCGACGAGATGATCTTTGAGACACTCATCTCGCGACCGTTGATGGAATCAAGGTTTTGAAGAGGTGCGCAGGCATCACTCTTCGACTTGGTCTAAACCAAGCATGGGAAGGGTTTTGGAAAGGACCGACCGGCATGCGTGTAAACAAAGATGCCGGTGTACACGTCCGTACCTCTCTCCCCATAAAGGCGCGATCTAGGCCACTCGATTTGACCCCAAGCAAAGAGGGGTGGTTGAGATCGGTTTGCGCAGAAATCCATTGCGCAAAGGAATTGGAAACCGCGTGATATGCCTAGTTTGGACGCGCGTTCCAAGACGACCAATCTTGGTCGGTCTTGGTCGATCGATCCGGCGTGTAGGTGGTAAGCGGTGTTCACGCCTATACCTCGACTATCCCATGAAAACGTGATCTAAGCCACTCAAATCGTTCGGTGAAGTTGAGTGGTCGAGATCAGTTTGCAATTTGGGAAGTGTGACCACGCAAGTTTGGACGCGATTTTTGGGATAGCCAAGCATGATATGCCTTGGCCGATCAGGTGAGGGGATAGACGGGCCCACGGTGGTCATGCCGGTATGACCGGACCGCTTAATCTAACTGGGACCCTCCATTCGTGCTTTTCTGAAGATGAACGCTCGTGATGCTTAAAACCCTAATTTTTGGGTTTCACTACCGTGTAACCATGCTCCGTTTGGGCGCACGACTGGGACGACCAACCATGGTTGGTCCTGACCGATTGGTCAAGTATGTAGGCGGGCCCACGGTGATTGTGTTGACATGCTCTGGGACCTTTGAATCTACATCTACACCCTCCATCTATACCTGCGAAGATGGATGGTTGAGACTGTTTTGCGACACATGTAATGTGCCTCAAACCCTAATTTAGGGTTTTCCGCCCATACCGCTCTGGTTTGGACGTTTTGGCAAGCTAGGCCTATTCTGGAGGCCGACCATGCGGGTCCGCGTTGGTTCGACAGTGAATATTCCATACCTGCTTGGGGGTTATGGAATTGATCTGGGCTATCCAATCATGCTGGTGAGGTTGGATGAACGAGATCATATCCGCACCGATACTGGACAATCCGGATGATCAATTGGGCTAGTATAACACACCGAGAGTTCTCAATCGGGCTAGTATAACACACCGAGAGTTGCAACTCGTACGGGTATTTTGTACATGCTTTCATTATAATGCTTGGAGGTTCGTGTTGCTCACGAGAGCAACACTCGCCGTCATGCCGCACTGATAATAAGTACGAAATACAAGGTCGCTTACGCATTAATTAATAATGCTATAAATTCACAGGTATATGGGATTGTTGCTACATGCTCCAACCTCGATGAATTTCATGTATTTAATTCACGTAATGGGATTGTTGCCACATGCTCCATTCTAGGTGAATTAGCAAAGTGAAGGAGTATCCAACACTTATTAATGGCTTTATCTTTTACAAGATGTCAGCGCATGATTTTTTGGTTTTTTACAATTTTAACCTTAAATGAAAGTCCACCATCAACATTAAGTCCCATGCCTAGCACATAATGGTTACACTATTGTGGGGTAGGCATGAGATGGTGACATATACAAGCATAAGAAGACAAGACAAAGGAAGTCTACCTGGAGGGATTCTGACCAATCGTGGGCAATCCTCCATACGCGCGTGACCATGGGTCTTGATGGACCGGCTTCCTCCCTTAGGTGCTCGAGTTGGGGATAAGGTTCTTCTTCTATTGGGATCCGGGCGTGGGGTGCTTACACACCGCTGGTTGAATCGCTCGTGTATCCGCATGCTCTTCGATTCTTGATTAGGGCTCAAAAGAAAGCCCGACTTGGTCGGTGTCGTATCCCCATATATCGGGCGCTCGTAATCGTTTTAGGTTTCCTCATCATATATGCGAGTGTAGAGATTTCAACCACTTTTACGATTTTACAATAGGGCTTTCTCATGAAACTCCGTTTCCTTATCATGTCGAACACCAAAGTGGATCGTCTTCTTCATACCATCAAGGATCTTCCATTAAACGTGCACGACTGCGTCCCGAGCTTTATGATGGATCCCCCGCTCGTGTTCTCCGAGTCAAGAAGATAATACCGGTTCGTCTCTCCTTTTTTTTTTTTTTTTTAACAATTGCTTGTTCTTCATAATGATCAGGTGAATAATCTTCTCATTCTTGCAGAGATACCCTACCGGAACATGTGTGACGGTTATCGATGATGATGACTTAAACAGTCATCTTCCTTCAAAATCAAGGAAGCGTCTTGATATCATCAAGGTTGATCGAGATGGTATCCTCGTAAATGTTGTTCCTGCTGCGAAAGCTATCTTGGAAGAGGAGAAGGCTCTGGATGCGGAATCAAAGAAGGTAGAACATGCAGTACAGGACTTGAGGAAAAGGACAGAGAGATATCAGGCTAGACCGGAGATGATGCTCTCAAGGAACTATAATCTACTAGATGGCCTCCTCTAAGTCGCATTCAATCGCATTCGTTTATGCCAAAAGTTTTTGAACATCTTTGTGGAATAAATTGTATTGGTTTTTGATTGGTGAAACGGGTTTTTCATTGATGCATCTCTCGAATATAATTGGTGATTCAAACATGTAATGAAAATAAATGCATGTATTGTTGACAGAGCAGATAGTGGTCGTGCATGATATGCCTTGAACCACTTTCCATTGATGATCGCTTCCAATTTGCCTCCGTCCACCTTAATGATCTTGTAGCTTGATTGTAAGCCTTGGTGACCGTGTAAGGACCTTCCCATTTCGGTGAGAACTTTGGTGCGGACATGTCTTGTTGGATGTGTTTGGCCGTTTTCAAAACCAAATCTCCCACTTTGAAAACACGTGATTTCACGGTTTGTTGTATGCCCTGGAAATTCTATTCCTGTACACCTGAGTGCGTTCTTCTGCTTTGCTTCTTCTGAAATCCATAGTGTATAACTCCGCTACTCTAGAGTTAGAGGTTTCAGCTTCGTTCCAGTAGATCCCGGTTGCCGCTGCAATCCTGGCTGATGGGATTTGATCTCTGCCGGCGTAATTGCATCCGCCTCCGTAAACAAGTGAGTATGGGGAAACTCCAATGGAGCTTCGGGTGATGTCCCGATGCCCATAGCGCCATTGGTAAATCGGTCATGCCATTCCCTAGGGTTATCGTGTCTCTGTTCGACTGATGATCCGGATTAATATCTTGTTGGTACTTTCAGCTTGTCCGTTCCCTTGAGGGTAGTAGATGGTGGAGAAGACCTATTTAATGCCATACTCTTCAAGTAACTCTCGTACCTGTTTATTGGCGAAGGGAGTGCCATTATCAGCGATGATATGCTTAGGCACACCAAAACGACAAATGATATGTTCTTTAATGAAAGCCGCAATCGTTGCTCCTGTAGTCCCTCGCAGGGAATGGCTTCTACCCATTTGGTGAATTACTCTGTCGCAGTTATGATGTACTCGTGTTGCTTTGATGACGGAGGGTTGATTTTCCCGATAATGTCCAGTCCCCAGCTGTAAAATGGCCATGGACTGCTTATCGAGTGTATAGGGGTGGAAGGCGCATGAACAAGGTTCCCATGAATTTGGCATTTGTGACAGCTTTGAACGAAAGCTAGCTGCGTCATCCTCCATGGCTCGGCCAATAGTATTTCTTGTGTATCCGGAGAAACAGTTTCTTCTTCCCTTGATGTTCTCCTTCGTGTGTCTCCTTGACATGACTGGGACTTCTTCCCCAGCCAGGCATCGTAGTAGATCACCTCCGAAGCTCTTGCGATACAGGATCCCTTCGTGCAATACGAACCGCTTGGCCTTCTGTTTTATCTTGATAGCATCCTTTTGATTGGCAGGAGTCGTTCCGTCACGGAGATAACTAATGTATGGCTCTCTCCGGGCCCCAAAGCAGTGATTCACGTTAAAAATTTCCAATTGATGTGGCGGTGCTTGGAAATTTGAGCAGGACTTCACAAGTAGTCTGGATTGAGTCTCCATCCCCGGCCGCAATAGCCTGACGTTGGAGTCGTCGGTAAGCGTTACCACCGGTGATTGTCCACAAATTTCGTTGTGAACATGATTCACTTGTAGTTGTGCTTCTTCATCCCCAAGACATCTTGACGGGTAACCATCCGGTTTCGATAATACAAGATACCATGAAGCATGAAGAAGTTCTGCAGGGTTTAAGACCGAACTTTCCTTGGGAGAGTGAGTGTTGAGCTCTTGAATGATCGGAGTTCGCCAATCATCGGTTTTGGTGTCTTTGTATTGTGATAACCATGTCGATTCTATGGTTCTCCTCTTTCTTGTCGGGGTTTCTTCCAAACCTTCGAACTTCAATTTGGAAGCAAGTGTTGCTAGACAATCGACGTGTTTGTTGTTTCTGCGACTGACATGGGTTATGGTTGCATCAGCAAAATAATTCAGTAACCTCTGTGCTTCTGATCGATATGGAGCTAGTGTTACTTCCTTTAGTGCGTATACCCCATTCATCTGATTCACCAGTAACTTGGAGTCACCTCTTATCTCCAGGCGCGTGACTCCCACTTGCTTGGTTATTGACAGCCCTATGAGGAAGCTTCATACTCTGCTGAGTTGTTGGTGCATTCGAAGTCCAGCTTGAAGGAGTGTGAGAATACTTCCCCAGTTGGAGATACTAATACCACGCCCGCTCCTCCAAAGATACTTTGCTAGGGGTAGCAGAGCCATCAAAATACAAGAGCCACACTTCTTCTTCCAAAACAGAGACGTCTGAAATTCTCCGAGGGAGATCTTCGTGTAGCCCCCGTAGTGCCTTCTCCAGAAATGCTTTGCGCCAAGAAGTCTCGCAATCGCTTGACCTTTGATAGCTCTAGGTGACGCACACGTTATGTACAACTCGACATTTGGAGAATCCACTTGCTGTCCTTCCAATCGGGACCGACTTTGAAAGTAAAAACTTTGCAGATCGATTTAGACACGAGTATCACCCTATTAGACAAAGAGGTAATGCACGAACTTTTGAATGGAATGGATCAAGGCTAAACATGCTTTTTCCGCTCTGGGGTATCTCGAGTTCAGAAGATCTCTCAATATTCGGCTGAAGTAGTATATGGGATGTTCGATTACCTCGTCGTCTTCCCGAGCGAGCAGAGCTCCTCTCAGCGGTATCACCAAGGCGATGTAGAGATGTAGTGGCTTTCCTTGTGCAGGAGACTTCATAATGGCTGGAGATGACAGTATTCGTTGAATCTTTCGAAAAGCCTCTTCCTGGGTTGTGGTCCAAATGAAGCTATATCCTTTCTTTAGCAAGGGAGTGAATAAGGCGGCAAGTTGGGCTAGACCCGGT
Source organism: Papaver armeniacum (assembly GCA_023531295.1). Classification (NCBI taxonomy): domain Eukaryota; kingdom Viridiplantae; phylum Streptophyta; class Magnoliopsida; order Ranunculales; family Papaveraceae; genus Papaver; species Papaver armeniacum. Next base: position 181,494 of record JAJJWW010011804.1, on the reverse strand, counting down.
ATAAAACGTCGGATGTAGTTTACCTTGCCCATGAAACTTTGGAGTTCCTTCACAATTCGTGGAGGTGGCATTGTGAGGATCGCTTGAGTCTTGGATGGGTCTACCTTGATCCCTTCCGCGGTTACTTGGAATCCTAGAAATTTGCCTGAAGAGACACCGAAAGCGCATTTAAAAGGATTCATCTTCAACTTGTATTCTCGACACCTCTCGAACACTTGCCGTAAGACGTTGGTGTGATCTGCTCGAGCCCTTGACTTGACCACAATATCATCTACGTAGTCTTCTACTTGTTTATGCATCATGTCATGGAAGATTGCCGTCATAGCACGTTGATACGTTGCGCTGGCGTTTTTTAAACCGAATGGCATAATGGTATAGTAAAAATTTCCAAAAGGGGTTCGTAAGGCTGTCTTACTTGCATCGTTCTCATACATCCTTATCTGATTGTAGCCGTTGTAACCATCCATGAAGGTAAACATGCCGTGTCCGTAGTGGCGTCTACTAACATGTCGATGTTAGGCAGGGGAAAGTCGTCCTTGGGGCAGCACTTGTTCAAGTCTCTGAAATCCACGCAAAGACCGACCCTGTCCGTTTTTCTTCTTTACTGGGACCACATTAGCTAACCAGGTCGGATGATGAATAGGTCTAATGAAGCCAGCAGCTAGTAACTTCTGAATTTCGTTCTTGATTTATTCTTCTACCTCATGTCTGAATTGCCTCGGAGATTGCTTGATTGGCTTGGATCCAGATATGACATGTAAGTGATGGGTGACCAATTTTTCATCCAGACCAGGCATTTCCTCGTATGTCCAGGTGAACACATCTTGGTACTCCTTGAGTAGTTGAACAAGACTCGTACGTTCGTCTGTGGACAGAGTCGAACTGATAGAGACCGGCCTGGGAGATTCTTCATTCCCGATGTTAACAGTCTCGAGCTCGTCAGTCGTGGAATTGGTTCCATCTTGTAGTTGTCGCGGGGCGTCTAATACCTCCTCTTGTATTCCGCCGTTCTTGCAAAGATTCAATTGGGCGGAGACCGGGTGTCGGGCCTCTCGCTAATTGCTAATAATATGCGGCGCGCCGTATATTGTCTTCCCCTTCTGGTCATGTTTCGCTTCAAAAGTGCGTCCCCTTTTGGTGTGAACGTGGGTTGAAGCTTCACTGGATAAAGATGGACGCCTCGTCAGAGAAGGCGTGTCGTGGTGCTTGGCCCTCATTGATGCAAGTCGATCTTCATCCTGGATTGAAGCCCACGTGGGTAGTGGGGTGCACAGGACTTTGTCTGATTTTCCTTGCGAAGTATCTTTTGGCTCGAACAACTCCACTCCGCATATTGGTGCGTACGGAGACAATGATGCAGGAATACGGATGACTTTACCATTTAGCATGGTCTTCAGGCACTGGTGATACGTTGAAGGAATGACCTTGTTGTGGTGAAGCCACGGTCTCCCCAGTATCATATGGTAGTTCGGTTCCTTTTATATGACTTCAAACTTTGCTCTTGACTGAACGGGTCCTACCGATAAATTCAGATTGACATACCCGTATGTGCTGGTCTGATTTCCTTCAAGTCCGTCATCGTGGTGGGCTGTCGTACAATCTTTCATGGGCTAACCTTGGCTGTCTTGAGAGTCTTGAGAGTAATTACATTCGAAGATGCTCCTGTGTCGACGAGGGCCCTCCTGAACTCAGAACCCTTGATGTGAGCGGTAACATGTAGGGCCGGTTGTGACCTTCCTCTCGCCATCATGTCGTCCTCTCGTGAATGTAACATTATTTACGGATGTTTCGATGCATTTAAGACTTACGGACGAGAAGGAGTCGGATGTACGTCCGTAGCTATTTTATTAATCGCAAAGAAACGTCTCTCGCTCGTTGATTCTTCGAGAGGTGCAAGAGTTTACACAAGCTTTCCACTAGAGATGCCGCTTCGATCCACCGGCCTCTCGGTTCGTAGTAAAGTCGTTGATCCGAGGGGGACTAGTCCCCCGTGTAAAGGTCGTCCGAACACTCATCTCGATGTCATCTTGATGAGGAGATCAAGTATGCCGTTTACCGCTTCTTTGATTAGCTCCATGTTCTTCGTGTGAATCTCATGTACCCGTGCTAGTTCGCTTAATGTTGGGAATCTCCTGATCATGCCGTCAGATACGCCATTAGGAGGAGGGGTATCTCCATTGGAGGAACCATCAGGATTTGAGACCGTCGAGGTGGTCCTAAGACCAACCATCTCGAAATTGAATGAATAGTATTGAAGAAATTGACTTTACAACCGAGAGATTAACCTCCCACTGTGGTCGCCAATTGTTTATGGGTGAAAACTATTCCTGCCGGATTTGGTAATTTGGGGTGTGTGGATAAGGAATGAATCTAAACCCTAAACAAATGCACTGCGCGTGAGTGCTTGTAGATTCGGAAATCAATCTGCAAGTCCGGCCTAAACCAAGAAATGGCCGTTCCAGGACTCGTTTCGGTCACAAAGTGAAGGAGATGGGGTTGATCTTAGGGAGGGAAGCGAAGAAGGTGTTGAGATTGTGAAGGTGTTGGCTTGCTTATGACTTGTAACAGAAAGGTGAGCAGGCTTACGATTGATGCAAGCAGGCTCAGGGTGTTTGAATACGTTTTGTATTAACACTTGGTTTCTGTCTCGTCTGGACTTGTGTTGTTTTTTTCTCCTGTTGAAAATAGGGAGGAGAACCTATTTATACAAGTCATTTGAGCCTTATTCACGTCTCTCGTGGGAAGTGGAGGAAGTGGAGTGATGGAGTAGTAGGAGGTGTGTCTTTGGTGTTACACGACCCGCCTTGCCCACTTCTCCTGTCATCTCTAACCGTCCATGACTTCCCGACACGTTCTTGTGATGGCGCGTTGCACGCCGCACGCTATAAACCGCCGACCAATACCCCAAAGTATATATCCCCCAGTTTGTGACATGATTGATGTCTCGAGTGTGTGGATCGTGGGATCCACAAAAGGTAGCATGTAATGCTAAATTGAATAACCTGCGTTATTCGGAAGTTGATAGTTGTGAAGTATCATGTGTATTTTATGCAGTGCGCATCCTGGGTGTGGTAGAGTGATGGGTGGTGATTACCATGACGCCTCACTGACCAATTAACTCCTGATCAGGGTTGTATAACCAAGCCGGTGAAGTTGGACGGACGAGATGATCTTTGAGACACTCATCTGCGACCGTTGATGGAATCAAGGTTTTGAAGAGGTGCGCAAGCATCACTCTTCAGCTTGGTCGAAACCAAGCATGGGAAGGGTTTTGGAAAGGACCGACCGGGCATGCGTGTAAACAGCATACCGGTGTACACGTCCGTACCTCTCTGTCCCATAAAGGCGCGATCTAGGCCACTCGATTTGACCTAAGCAAAGAGGGGTGGTTGAGATCGGTTTGCGGCAAATCCATTGCCGCAAAGGAATTGGAAACCGCGTGACATGCCTAGTTTGGACGCGCGTTCCAAGACGACCAATCTTGGTCGGTCTTGGTCGATCTTCGATCGATCGCGTGTAGGTGGTAAGCTGGTGTTCACGCCTATACCCGACTATCCCATGAAAACGTGATCTAAGCCACTCAAATCGTTCGGTGAAGTTGAGTGGTCGAGATCAGTTTGCAATTTGGGAAGTGTGACCACGCAAGTTTGGACGCGCGTTTTGGGATATCCAGGCATGATATGCCTTGGCCGATCAGGTGAGGGGATAGACGGTCCCACGGTGGTCATGCTGGTATGACCGGACCTGCTTAATCTAATCTGGGACCCTCCATTCGTGCCGGAGAAGATGGACGCTCGTGATGCTTAAAACCCTAATTTTTGGGTTTCACGGCCGTGTAACCATGCTCCGTTTGGGCGCACGAATTGGGACGACCAACCATGGTTGGTCCTGACCGATTGGTCAAGTATGTAGGCGGTCCCACGGTGATTGTGTTGACATGCTCTGGGCCATTTGAATCTACATCTACACCCTCCATCTATACCTGCGAAGATGGATGGTTGAGACTGTTTTGCGACACATGTAATGTGCCGCAAACCCTAATTTAGGGTTTTCCGCCCATACCGCTCTGGTTTGGACGTTTTGGCAAGCTAGGCCAATTCTGGAGGCCGACCATGCGGGGTCCGCGTTGGTTCGGCAGTGAATATTCCATACCTGCTTGGGGTTATGGAATTGATCTGGGCCATCCAATCATGCTGGTGAAGTTGGATGAACGAGATCATATCCAGACTGATACGGACAGTCCGGATGCTCAATCGGGCTAGTATAACACACCGAAAGTTCTCAATCGGGCTAGTAAAACACCGAGAGTTGCAACTTTGTGACGGGTATTTCGTACATGCTTTCATTATAATGCTTGGAGGTTCGTGTTGCTCTGGCTGAGAGCAACACTCAGTCGTCATGCCGCACTGATAATGAGTACAGTAAATACAAGGCTGCTTACGCATTAATTAATAATGCTATAAATTCACAGGGTATATGGGATTGTTGCTACATGCTCCAACCTGGATGAATTTCATGTATTTAATTCACAGAATGGGATTGTTGCCACATGCTCCATTCTAGGTGAATTAGTAAAGTGAAAGAGTATCCAACACTTATTAGTGGCTTTATCTTTTACAAGATGTCAGCGCATGATTTTCTGGTTTTTTACAATTTTAACCTTAAATGAAAATCCACCATCAACAGGCGTGAACACTAGCCTACCACCTACACGCCAGACCGATCGGCCAAGACCGACCAAGATTGATCATCTTGGAACGCGCGCCCGAAGTTGGCACGATGCGCGGATTTTGCGGTACTAGTTTTCTGTCGCAAACTTATCTCGACCACTCAACTTCGCCGGACGAATTGAGTGGCCCAGATTACACTCTCGTGAGATAATGGGGTATGGGCGCCTACACCGTCATGCCGTCTACACGCATGTACGATCGGCCAAAAATCGTATCCCAAGCTTGGATTCGACCAGGCTGAAGAGGGATGCTTGCGCACCTCTTCTAAAACCCTAATTTCATTAACGGTCGCAGCTGAGTGTCTCAAAGATCATCTCGTCCGTCCAACTTCACCGGCTTGGTTATACAGCCCTGGTCAAGAGTTAATTGGTCGGTGCGGCGTCATGGTGATCACCATCCGTCACTCTACCACACCATGTGGTCGGTCAAGGGAGGATTTGCTTGCGCAACTTCCAAACCATCACATGAAGTAGGATGGACATGAGGCTATTTTGAGACGCTCAAACAAATGATGCTTCATACATGCTGAATATACTCGATGCAGTACTTGCATAGAATACACACGATACTTCACAAGTATCGACTTCCTGAATAACGCAGTTATTCAATTTAGCATTATATGCTACTTTTTGTGGGTCCCACGATCCACACATTCCGCATATCAATCATGTCACAAACCGGGGTATTGGTCCGCGGTTTACGCGTGCGGCGCAACGCGCCATCACAAGAACGTGTCAGGAAGTAATAGACGGTTAAGTGATGATGGGAGAAGTGGGCAAGCCTGGTCGTGTGACACTAACACATTACTCCATTACTCCACTTTCTCCACTTCCCACGAGATACGAGGGTTAGGCTAAAATACTTGTATAAATAGGTTGTCCATCCTATTTTTCAAACAAGACAAGACAACAGAGGCAAGTGTTGATACAATCATATTCAAACACCTAATCGATAGCTTACACCCCGCAAGCCGCTTTAGCTTTCTGATACAAGTCATACATAGCTAACACCTTCACATTCTCAACACCTTCTTCGTTTCCCTCCCTAAGATCAACCCCATCTCCTTCACTTTGTGACCGAAACAAGTCTGGAACGGCCATTTCTTGGTTTAGGCCGGACTTGCATAGATTGATTTCTCGAATCTTTAAGCACTCCCGTGCAGTGCATTTGTTTAAGGTTTAGACTCATTTCTCATCCACACATCCCAAATTACCAAAACCGGCAGAAATAGTTTTCACCCATAAACAATTGGCGACCACAGCGGTAGGTTGATCTCTCGGTTGTAAAGTCAATTTCTTCAATACCATTCAATCAATTTGGAGATGGTTGGTCTTAGGACCGCCTCGACAGTCTCGAATCCTGATGGTTCCTCCAACGGAGATACCCCTCCTCCTAACAACGTACCTGACGGCATGATCAGGAGATTTCCTACATTAAGCGAACTAGCACGGGTACAGGAGATTCACACGAAGAACATGGAGCTAATCAAAGAAGTGGTAAACGGCATACTTGATCTCCTCATCAAGATGATGTCAGAGATGAGCGTTCCGGAGACCTATACACCGGAGACTAGTTCCCCTCAAATCAACAGCTTTACTACGAACCAGAGACCAGCGGATCAGGAATCGACATCTCTATTGGAAAGTTTGTGTGAGCTCTTACACCTCTCGAAGAATCAACGGGCGGAGACGTTTGCTGCAATTAACAAAATAGCTCTGGACATACACCTGACTCCTTCACGTCCAGAAGTTCTAGCTGCATCGGAAACATCTGTAAATAATGTTACGTTTACAGAGGACGACATGATGGCAGAGGAAGGTCACAACCGGGCCCTACATGTTACCGCACGTATCAAGGGTTCAGAGTTCAGGAGGGCCCTCATCGACACATGAGCGTCTTCGAACGTGATTACTCTCAAAACTCTCAGGACATCCAAGGTTAACCCATGCAAAATCGTACGGCAACCCACCACAATGACGGACTTCGAAGGAAACTAGACCAGCACAAACGGGTATGTCAATCTAAATTTGTCAGTAGGACCCGTTCAGTCGAAAGTGAAATTTGAAGTCATAGAAAAGGAGCCGGACTACCATATGATACGAGGGAGACCGTGGCTTCATGACAATAAGGTCATCCCTTCAACGTATCACCAATGCCTGAAGACCATGCTAAATGAGGAAGTCATACGTATTCCTGCATCACTGTCTCCATACGCGCCAATATACGGAGTGGAACTATTCGAGCCAAAAGAAACTCCGCAGGGAAGGTTAGGCAAAGTCATGTGCACCCCACTACCCACGTGGGCTTCAATCCGGAAGAAGACCGACTTGCACCACCGGGGCTAAACACCACGACACTCCTTTTCTGACGAGACGTCCATCTTTACCCGGTGAAGTTTCAACCCATGCTCACGCCAAAAGGGGACGCACTTTCGAGGCAAGCTGATGCGTGTCGTAACCACAACAAATTAATCAAGATATTTCCCACTAATTAAATAAATAATATAGCAAAGAGTAAGGATCGTTCCCACAGAGTCATGTAATTGATATGTTATTTAGTTCAAGAAAATAATAAAAGACAAGGGGGATTGTTTGATTAAAGTAAAATAGAAAGAATAATGAATAAAAGAAAGAGATGATCAAGGAATCCTTCGCCGTTACCAAGCGATAACTGGATTAGTATACTTATCTATCTTCGTTAGAACCATTCATCACCAACCGTAGGAAAGCAAACTAGCTCAATATGCTATCCTCAAAACTCCTTTTACCACGGATACGAAGCTCTCCAATATCGATTCTATCCAACCGAACCACCAAGTAGTAGCTCACTCAAAGTGTAATCCGATCGAACGCTTAGGCTTTGTGAATTAGGTTGATCCCAGTGAGTTAAACTCTTAGCTCAAGGTCCACTTGCGGTGTTGTATTCACCCGCAATTGCTCCATTAATCCTCTCGCAAGGTCTTGCGCTTTCTACTTGTGTATGAATTATTCGACGATTACTTATCTCCTAACCCAATACTAGCAATAGAACAATTAGTAAATCAATCTAGCGTGCACTCCAAATCAATCCAATAATTACTCATAAAGATCAAATAGTGAAAACAAACGATGATGTGATTAAAACTCCAAACAAACTTGTATAATAATAGAGCTTCACGCTAGAACATTGAATTCATCCTCAATCAACAAAGGTTTAGCAACTCATGATTACAAAAAAAGAATGGGTTCCCCCTAAAGGGGTAAACCCTAGGTTTTTAATGAAGAAGAAAAAATATAATATGAGATGTGTTTTCTTAATGTATTTTGGCTCTCCTTATATAATACCCACGAATTATATGGTTTAGAATCCTTCCGGGACCGCGTTTTCCTTGATTTAGAAGCCCAAATTCGCACCTTTTATGTTTGTATACGGTTGGGTTTCCCAACCGAATGTTCCCCTGACTTTACGTACGGTTGGGTTTCCCAACCGTAGGTGCTTCAGAATCTACTCCTTTGTTTTCCTTCACCATTTTGGCCATAACTTCTTCATCCGACGTCCGATTAAGCTCATTCTTTTTGCATTCTTTTTGTATCTTCGTCCTCTACAAGATGGAGTGTTCAAATCCTTCATATCTTCTAATTTGTACCTACGGTTTGGTTGAGAAAGCTTTCCAAACCGTAAGCTTCCCTGGATTTGCATACGGCTTGCTTTCCTTGCCGTAACTCTGACTCTGAAAATTCTCTTGAACCCGGTGCATCTACGGTGGGGTTTCCCAACCTAGGCAGTTCTGTAACTCGGTCCTTTCCCCTTTTGAGCCATTTCAACCCCGATTCCATTGACTTTGGATGATTCACCTGAGTAAACACATAAAATAGAAAACAAGAGTAATATACAATAATTCACAAGAATATATAGCAATTACTAGCATGGATTCGACACTAAATGTATGCAAAATATGCGCTTAACACAAGCCGTGATCAGAAAAGGAAGACAATATATCGGCGCCGCTGTTAGCAATTAGCAGGAGAGACTGGTACCCAGTCTCTCCGCCCAATTGAATGCTGCAAGAATGACGAAACACAAGAGGAGGTGTTGGACGCTCCGCGACAGCTACAAGATGGCACCAACTCCACAACTGACGAACTCGAGATTGTTAACATCGGGAATGAAGAATATCCTAGGCCTGTCTCTATCAGTTCGACTCTGTCTGTGGACGAACGTGCGAGTCTTGTCCAACTGCTCAAGGAATACCAAGATGTGTTTGCCTGGACATCCGAGGAAATGCCAGGTCTAGACGAGAAATTGGTCACCCATCACCTTCATGTCATGCCTGGATCCAAGCCACTCAAGCAATCTCCGAGGAAATTCAGACACAAAGTGGAAGAGCAAATCAAGAACGAAATTCAGAAGTTGCTAGCTGCTGGCTTCATCAAACCTATCCATCATCCGACCTGGTTAGCTAATGTGGTCCCAGTAAAGAAGAAAAATGGACAAGATTCGGTGTTGTGTGGATTTCATAGACTTGATCAAGTGCTGCCCCAAGGACGACTTTCGTCTGCCAAACATCGACATGTTAGTAGACGCCACCAGTGGACACGGCATGTTCTCCTTCATGGATGGTTACATCGGCTACAATCAGATAAGGATGTATGAGCACGATGCAAGTAAAACAGCCTTCTGAACCCCTCTTGGCAATTTTTACTATACTGTTATGCTATTCGGTTTAAAGAACGTCGGCGCAACGTATCAACGTGCTATGACGGAAATCTTCCATGACATGATGCATAAACAAGTAGAAGACTACGTATATGATATTGTGGTCAAGTCAAGGGCTCGAGCAGATCACACCAACGTCTTACGGCAAGTGTTTGAGAGGTGTCGAGAATACAAGTTGAAGATGAATCCTTTGAAATGCGCTTTCGGTATCTCTTCAGGCAAACTGGGATTCCAAGTAACCACGGAAGGGATCAAGGTAGACCCGTCCAAGACTCAGGCTATCCTCACAATGCCGCCTCCACGAACTGGGAAGGAACTCCAAAGTTTCATGGGCAAGGTAAACTACATCCGACGTTTTATACCGGGTCTAGCCCAACTTGCCGCCTCATTCACTCAATTGCTAAAGAAAGGAGCTAGCTTCATTTGGACCACAACCCAGCAAGAAGCTTTTCGAAAGATTCAACGAATACTGTCATCTCCAGCCATCATGAAGTCTCATGTCCAAGGGAAGCCGCTGTGTCTCTACACCGCCTTTAGTGACACCGCCGTAGGGGCTCTACTCGCTCAGAAAGATGATGAAGGAGTCGAACATCCCATATACTACTTCAGCCAAATATTGAGAGACGCTGAACTCAGATAGCCCAGAGCGGAAAAATCATGTTTATCCTTGATCCATTCCATTCAGAAGTTTAGGCATTACCTATTGTCTAATAGGGTGATACTCGTGTCTAAATCTGATCCTGCAAAGTTTTTACTTTCAAAGACGGTCCCGACCGGAAGGACAGGCAAATGGCTTCTCCAAATGTCGAGTGGACATAATGTGTGCGTCACCTAGAGCTATCAAGGTTCAAGCGATTTGCGGACTTTTCATGCAAAGCATTTCCCGGAGAAGGCACTACGGGCTACACGAAGATCTCCCGGAGAATTTCCAGACGTCTCTGTTTTGGAAGAAGAAGTGTGGCTCCTGTATTTTGATGGCTCTGCTAACCCTAGCAGTAATACTGGAGGAGCGGGCGTGGTATTAGTCTCTCCAACTAGGAAAGTATTCTCACATTCCTTCAAGCTAGACTTCGAATGCACCAACAACTCAGCAGAATATGAAGCTTTCCTCATAGGGCTTTCAATAGCTAAACAAGCAGGAGTCACGCGTCTGGAGATAAGAGGCGACTCCAAGTTACTGGTACATCATATGAATGGAGTGTACGCATTGAAGGAAGTAACACTAGCTCCATACCAATTAGAAGTGCAAAGGTTACTAAACTATTTTGCCGACGCAACCATAATCCATGTTGGTCGCAGCAACAACAAACACGCCCATTGTCTGGCAACATTGGCTTCCAAATTGAAATTCGAAGGTTCGGAAGAAACCCCGACAAAGAAAGAGGAGAACCATAGAATCGACATGTCTATCACAATACAAAGACACCAGGACTGATGATTGGCGAACTCCGATCATTCAGGAGCTCAACAGCTCACTCTCCCAAGGAAAGGTCAGTCTCAAAACCATGCAGAACTTCTTCATGCTTCATGGTATGCTGTATTATCGAAACCCGGATGGTTTTTTGTCTAGATGCCTTGGAGATGACGAAGCACAACTACAACTAAATCGTGTTCACAATGAAATTTGTGGACAATCACTGGTGGTAACGCTTTACCGACGACTCCAACGTCTGGGCTATTACTGGCCGAAGATGAAGACTCAATCCAGACTACTTCAGAAGTCCTGCTCAAATTGCCAAGCACCGCCACACCAATTGGAAGTTTTTAGTGTAAACCACACTGGGGACTGGAGAGAGCCATACATCAGCTATCTTCTTGATGGAGCAACTTCCGCCGATCAAAAGGATGCCATCAAGATAAAGCAAAGGCTAAGCGGTTCGTATTCCACGAAGGGATCCCGTCTCGCAAGAGTTTCGGAGGTAATCTATTAAGATGCCCGGTCGGGGTGGAAATTCCAAGTCATTTTGAAAGAAACACATGAGGGGGAACATCAAGGGAAGAGGAAACTGTTTCTCCAGATACACGAGAAATACTATTGGCCGACCATGGAGGATGACACGGCCGCTTTTGTTCAAAGCTGTAACAAATGCCAAATTCATGGGGACCTTGTTCACGCACCTTCCACCCCTTTGCACTCGATAAGCAGTCCGTGGCCATTCTACAGCTTGGGACTGGACATTATCGGGAAAATCAACCCGCCCTCATCGAAGCAGCACGAGTACATCATAACTGCGACAGAATACTTCACCAAATGGGTAGAAGCCATCCCACTGCGAGGAACTACAGGAGCAACAATTGCGGCTTTCATTAAAGAACACATCATTTTTCGTTTCGGTGTACCTAAGCATATTATCACTGATAACGGCACTCCCTTCGCCAATAAACAGGTACGAGAGTTACTTGAAGGATATGGCATTAAACAAGTTTTCTCCACCATCTACTATCCTCAAGGGAACGGACAAGCTGAGAGTACCAACAAGACGCTGATCCGGATCATCAGTCGAACAGTACATGACAATCCTAGGGAATGGCATGACCAGTTACCAATGGCGTTGTGGGCATACCGGACGTTACCTAGAAGCTCCATTGGAGTTTCTCCATATTCACTTGTTTACGAGAGAGCGGACGCAATTCTCCCGGCAAAGATCAAAATCCCATCACCCAGGATTACAGCGACGACCGAGATCCACTGGGACGAGGATGAAGCCTCTAACTCTCGAATAGCGGAGTTAGACACTCTGGATTTCAGGAGAAACAAAGCGGAAGAACGCACTCAGGTGTACAAGAATAGAATTTCCAGGGCATATAACAAAACTGTGAAACCACGTATTTTCAAAGTGGGAGATTTGGTCTTGAAAACGGCCAAGCACATCCAGCAAGATATGTCCGCACCAAAATGGGAAGGTCCTTACACAGTCACCAAATCTTACAATACTGGCTACTACAAGATCATTAAGGTGGATGGAGGTAGAGTGGAAGCGGTCATTAATGGAAAATGGCTCAAAGCATATCATGCTTGATCATTGTCCACTCTGTCTCGTGACGCTACAATACATCCATTTATTTTCATTACGTGTTTGAATCATCAATTATATTCATAGATGCATTAATGAAAACCCGTTTCACCAAATCAAAACCAGTGCAATTTATTCCACAAAGATGTTCAAAAGAAAACTTTGACACAAACGTCATTAACAATGAGGGAACACAACTGAATGTGACTTAGAGGAGGCCATCTAGCAGATTATAGTTCCTTGAGAGCATCATCTCTAGTCTAGCTTGATACCTCTCTGTCCTTTTCTTCAAGTCCTGTACTGCCTGTTCTACCTTCTTTGATTCCGCATCCAGAGCCTTCTCCTCTTCCAAGATAGCTTTCGCAGCAGGAATAACATTTACGAGGATACCATCTCGATCAACCTTGATGATATCAAGACGCTTCCACAACCAACCCACGTTAAACTCCATGGATTCGCAGGTAGATACCATATCCTCCCACTTTTCGAGGCTCGATTCGGCAACAACATGCGGATAGAAATATTCTCCATCTCAAAGAACCATGGGAAGAAGGCGGTTTACCGTGGTAACCAAATCAGATGAACAAAGGCTTGGACCACATTCCCGGTTGCAATATGGCCGTACTTTGTCCATAACTTTGTGTACAAAGGTACAAATTCCTTCCGCACTAAGAATCCACCGACGTCTCGGTAGCTGGAAGATAAACACTTCATGCGGACATCGAATGAAAGACCTGCATTGGGGTATTCATAAGATGAGATACCCGCATCAAAGATCTTCGAGGTCTGCAGGGGGTAGGCGTGTTTGAGTTTGAAGGAAGATGACTGTTTAAGTCGTCATCATCGATAACTGTCACGCATGTTCCGGAGGGGTATCTCTGCAAAAAGGATAGGATTATTCATTTGATCATTATGAGGAACAAGCAATTCATCAGAAGAGGAAAAGAAGACAGACCGGTATGATCTTCTTGACTCGGAGAACACGAGCCCCGGATTCATCATGAAGCTCGAAGAAGGTCGCGCACGCTTGACAGAGGATCCTGGGTGATACGAAGAAGACGATCTACTATTGTTCGACATGTTGGAGAGATAGAGTTTTCCGCAAAAAAATTTATCGGCAGTTTTTTAAACCCCGCATACACACTGAAGAAAATCTTAAGGGAGACCGGATCAACTACAACGGAACTCGTCCGATGAATGAGGTCTCAACGTCGACCAGGTCGTACTTCTCCTCCAAACCCTAATCAGGACTCCCAGGGCAACGCCTAACGATGTCGACCTATCCGGTAAATATGTATTCACTTTAGCTTGGTCATTTCAGTGTACAAGTTTGTCACCATCTTATGCCTACCCCACAATAGTGTAACCATTATGTGCTAGGCAGGGGACTTAATGTTGATGGTGGATTTTCATTTAAGGTTAAAATTGTAAAAGCCAGAAAATTATGCGCTAACATCTTGTAAAACATAAAGCCATTAATAAGTATTGAATACTTCTTCACTTTACTAATTCACCTAGAATGGAGCATGTGACAACAATCCCATTCTCAGGAATTAAATACACGAAATTCATCCAGGTTGGAGCATGTAGCAACAATCCCATATACCCCGTGAATTTACATCATTATTAATTAATGCGTAACCATCCTTTTATTTCTGTACTCATTATCGGTGCGGCATGACGACCGAGTGTTGCTCTCTCACAGAGCAACACGAATCTCCAAGCATTATAATGAAAGCATGTACGAAATACCCGTATTGCTGCAACTCTCGGCGTGTTATACTAGCCCGATTGAGCAACTCTCGGTGTGTTATACTAGCCCGATTGAGCATCCGGATCAGTACGTATCGATGCCGAAATGATCACGATCATCCAACTTCACCAAAGATGATTGGATGGCCGGATCAATTCCATAACCCCCAAGCGGTATGGAATATTCACGCCAAACCAACGCGGGCCGGGCATGGTCGGATCCCCAAAAGATTGGCATATCTTGCCAAAACGTCCAAACCAGAAGCAAGATGGATAGAAAACCCTAAATTAGGGGTTTGCGGCACATTACATGTGTCGCAAAATAGTCTCAACCATCCATCTTCGCAGGTATAGATGGAGGGTGTAGATGTAGATTCAAAGGGCCCAGAGCATGTCAACACAACCCTGAATATACTCGATGCAGTACCTGCATAGAATACACACGATACTTCACAAGTATCGACTTCCTGAATAACGCAGTTATTCAATTTAGCATTATATGCTACTTTTTGTGGGTCCCACAATCCACACATTCCAGACATCAATCATGTCACAAACTGGGGTATTGGTCTGACGGTTTACAGCGTGCAGCGCATAACGCGCCATCACAAGAACGTGTCAGGAAGTCATGGACGGTTAAGTGATGATGGGAGAAGTGGGCAAGCCTGGTCGTGTGACACTAACACATTACTCCACTACTCCATCACTCCACTTTCTCCACTTCCCACGAGATACGAGGGTTAGGCTAAAAGACTTGTATAAATAGGTTCTCCATCATATTTTTCAAACAAGACAAGACAACAGAGGCAAGTGTTGATACAATCGTATTCAAACACCGAATCGATAGCTTACACCCCCGCAAGCGGTTCGACTTTCTCGATACAAGTCATACATAGCCAACACCTTCACATTCTCAACACCTTCTTCGCTTCCCTCCCTAAGATCAACCCCATCTCCTTCACTTTGTGACCGAAACAAGTCTGGAACGGCCATTTCTTGGTTTAGGCACAGATTGATTTCTCGAATCTACAAGCCTCCCGTGCAGTGCATTTGTTTAAGGTTTAGACTCATTTCTCATCCACACATCCCAAATTACCAAAACCGGCAGAAATAGTTTTCACCCATAAACAGAAAGATATTGGTCAAGGAATTCATCTTCAATCTTAGACATGTGCTTGCATGTATGATTAGAATTACAATTTAATCTCTTTATTATCAAAAGCCTAGAGAATCAAGAGAGCAAGATAATATATTAATTTCCTAAGTTCATCAACACACACATTAGAGCTGCGTATGTGAATTCTACCTAAAGAATAATCTAACGCCTTGCGCTAATTAAGTTCAATTCCTAGGAGCATTAAGTTTCATAAATAGGCTAATCAATGCAATTGTCATACATTGCGCATAACAATTCGGACAATGGTCAAACTCTACATATGATTATGAGAGTGTATCACTACAAACCGTAAACATATTATGCTACTTGTATTCAGGGTTATCGCTCGATGAAAAACCATAAAATAGCTATGGAAAAGGATGCAAGTTGAATTGATTGGCCACTCAACTAAACAAACATCTAATCCTATCACAATACATCAATCATGTGATATTAAAACAGTAGAGATGTTAACGATAATCAAGAGAGAAAACTAATACATAAATCAAACACAAGTTTTAGAAATGGGACTACATCCTTAACCAATAATATTAAATTAGCTACTCATAGCTATGGAGTTCATCACAAATAATATGAATTGAATAAAGAAGAAGATGAACAAAAGCAAACCCTAGTAGCGTAAACAAAAGCGGCTCTCTCCTTTGCTTCCAAGAATAATCCCTTCTCACTTGAGTCATGCTCCATCCTCTATAGCTCCCAGTTTCATCTTTTTCTTCCCTGAATTGCAACAACCACCTGTAGTTCAGTTCAGACCGGCTGCAACCACATACATCCCACTGCAGTAACACAACCATTGCCCCTGTATTCATCCATTCCACCTTGTCCTGATCTAAAACTTCAAACCATCATAACACCAGCTGCAACTGCCACTGCATCTTCTTCAGCTTCTCTTGTAATCCTGGCCGAGACACCAAATTCGATGCAACCCCAACTCTAAGTACCAACACCAGCTACCACCATCTGCAATTGCTTATCACTGTCGAATTCCTACTGCCAGCAAACCTTGCCTGTCTCAGTTCATCTCTATCAACACCATCTTCTCTTCTTGACCTGATTAATCTCCATTAACTTTCACCCATTCCTCCATCTGAGTTGTCGACCTAACCAAATTACAGCAGAGACCCATTTCAGTTCATGCCTGCACAACCATTACAGGATTACCAAAACCACCAGTGCAACCTGCACTAGAGCTAACACCACTGGAATTGAGCAATTTCTCTGGCAATTTAGCTCACCACCCAACTCATCTCTTGACCGCAATTCTTCTCTGCAATCAGTTAACTCCAAACATCTCTGCAGTTCTTGCTCAATTCTCAAGCACTCAGCTGCAGCTGCAATACATTTCTGCAACACAACCAAGCTGCCAACCATTCCCTTTTTTTTTTTCTGTAGATCTATTCCAAGCCATATCAGTACATGCCTGCACAATTAACACAGACCCAATAGCAACACAAGCTCAAACCATTCTCTCAATTGATGCTTTAATCAATAACACCATCTCTTATTCTTCCTGTTGCAATCTCAGCTTCTAATCTTCAATTCAGACCTTCAGATCTTGGT
This sequence comes from Papaver armeniacum, assembly GCA_023531295.1. Classification (NCBI taxonomy): domain Eukaryota; kingdom Viridiplantae; phylum Streptophyta; class Magnoliopsida; order Ranunculales; family Papaveraceae; genus Papaver; species Papaver armeniacum. The sequence continues at coordinate 164,566 of JAJJWW010011804.1, read as the reverse complement.
TTCTGCAATCAAACCACCAGATCAATTGCTTCACAACTCCTGGCACATCTCAGATTCAAACCTTCATACTTATACCACAAATTCCACAGTTCAGATCAAGCTCCCTGCAATAGCTGCTTGCAATAAACAACAAAACCACCATTACCTCAAATTGAAGCAGCTGCAATTGCATCTCTCTTTGTTCTTCAACATCTCAGTCAAAACCCATCTCAATTCCACCATCTATTGCCTGTATCTCATTATGAACCATTCCCTTTAATCGTTCAACAAAATTCCAGAAACCCTAGTTTCAATTTCTTCCATATTCTTCTCTCTCAGTTCATCCCCCCATATCAATAGCAGTTAACCCAAATCTCCAATCACTAATTTCAATAGAAGCAAGTTGTGTTCTTCCCTATATCTTCTCAAAGCTCAGAACCCTAAATCGTCTGATTTTTCTCTAGAACCCTAACTCTCATTTCAGCAGCAAACTCTCGAATCGAGCTTAATCTTCGATGAGCAGAAGCTACATCTCCTCCATCATCACTCAAATCCTCTTAACATCTCCTTCCTTGTCTGAAATCTACTAATTCTCAGACCACTTTAATGTGCAGCCATCTCCCTTTCTTTCCTCTCTGAATTTCAGGTGAGTGTAATGAATAAAAGAAAACTCCCGATCCAATTCCAGTGTTAGTGAACTAGGAATATCTAGGGGCACCCAGGACTCGGATAAGGGCTACCATGAAGTTATTTGGCTTGTCGGTTTCAGAGTACCGACAGCCTAGTTCTCTGTTCACTCATCAGTTCTGCGAGGCTGACGGTTTAATTCCTGCATAACTCCTCTTGCACCACCTAGCCTGCTCCAAACATCGCATGTGAATTGAGTTTTTCGCTCCAAATGGCTAATTTCTCCTTCTTTGGCCTCAAATGACTCCATTGCACCTAATTAACTCAAAAGCAAACATAAGATACATAATTTACAAGAAAACTCGCAAAGAAAGCATAAACATTGATATAAATCTAGGTGTTTATCACACCTATCACTTCATCTCCCTTTTCTTATAGTTCTTCCACAGGATATTCAGTTCATCCTTAAAATTCAGTTCATCCTTGATTGTTGAAGTTTCGATTTCATCATCTTCAGTGATTAACTTGCCGACCAAGCTATTCGCCCATGCATCTGCGGCTTCATGCAAATGTTTGGTTGAACCAATGGCACTCCTGGTACTTTTTAAGGTAGTAACCTTCATTTGTTCAGTGATGTTGCTAAGGCTCCTATTACTCTCAGACTCCATTGAAGCACCGCGACTTTTCTCTGTTTTAGGTTTAATTAAATTGCAAAGTTCTCAGTTTTCCGGGATTTATCATATCCTTTATAGTGAGAAGATAATAAAGTAAGAGATATGTTCATATTCTCTTTCCTAATATTTGACCAAGAATAATTCAAAGAAAGGAAAGTATAGGTTCTATGGGAAAATGGTTAGTTATACTCCGAAAAATAATGGATTTTCCTGGAATTATGGAACCTAAATGGCGAAAAACCAATTTTTTGAATATGATGAAAATGGATCTGGATCGGTAAATGACTCAGTTGATGAACTATAGAATTCATGGCTTCAAATATTTGATCTGGGGTGTGATAATGGTTCTCATATTGAGGGATACTCGTTGCTGGTGTAATGTTTTTCAGCAAAAATGCTTGATGTTGTTGAGTTGCTATAGGCAATATAGCCAAGTTTGACAAAAATGTCAATATAATGATACTTAAATAAAACACAAAAGTCCAATACTGGAAAGGATCCATCTGAATCAAGAAGGGCCTGCAAAAGAAATTAGTTCTCCATTAAAATAAATCAAAAGATGAGGAAGATAAACAAGGTAAGGAATCAGTAATGCATAAAGAAAACAAACTAAAAAGAAAAAACTTGTAAACTAAAAAAGATAACAAGATTTAGAACATAAACTTGGGAAAATCTAAATGAATAAAGGGAAAACTTAAAGGATTCATCAAAAGAAAGTTAGAATCGTCTTAAAAAATCATGAAGAAATCTAATTAGAAGTTGAAACCCATCTCTTCTTGTCTTTTAATACAGAGAAATTCAAATGATAGTTTCAAACTACATATTGTGTGAATTCTGAATCTCTGTAATTGAAATTATTCTTTTCAAAAATATCAAAATTAAATGTTTCTCATGATATCAAATGATCCAGAGAGTAAAATTTTCATCATCTGCTAAACTTCTTTCTCAATAATCTTTTGCAGAAATTTAAGAATCAAACACCCTTTTTGAATATCTTTTTACGATTCAAACAAATCTTTTCACAAATATATGTTCTAGGTCAGAAATATATCAAGATTTCAATCTTTTTCGTTTACAACAAATTTCGACGAATTTGGTTGATGTCATCTACAATAGTTTATACCAGAAGATGAAATATGGCTTCTACTTCAAATTCCGCTGCTCAAATGGGTAATTCTTCTGATTTTACTTTTCCTTTTACAAATATATCAAACTTTGTGTCTACCTATGAAGCATGGAGTTGCAAGTACAAGCCATGAAATTCATAAAACATGACTATTTTAAGTCTAAACATTCATAAAAAAATATATTTTGGGATGTTGCAGCTAGTTTGAAAAGGTTACGGGTCGTTTTACAAAAACTCTGTCAGAAACATTTTTACACTGCCCTCTGGAAGAACTGAAACTGGCGCTAATTGATGAAGAATATGGGGGTGATCTATATACCGAATGATTCGTATGGAAGTCTTTTACAACATACTAAAAGGGCACCTCAATCCGATAAACGAGCTACAAATGGCGGCCGAAACTCTCGACTACATGACAACTGAAAACCTACAGAATTCTTCCTGAAAAGTTCTGAATTCTCGGTGTCAGGTCCTTTTCACCCATCAAACGGACTCCAAATTAATAAATTCTTTAAGTAGAAGTTATCTCTTTCTCTTAGCTAAAAAATGAGAGGTCAACCACCTCATTCCGACTTCGTATGAAGATTCTGTGATCGTTTCCGTGAGAAGACATAAATCAGAATTTTCTGTTGACGACTAAACCATTAAAATCTCGCGCGAAATCATGTTGAAAACACGAGGGTACCCAAAATACACCACAATCTTTTACTTTTTAACCTATAAGTCCTCTACCGAATGTGATCATCTATGGACAGAGTCGAGACAATACAACAATTCGGTTCACGTGTGATTGGACAATACAACAACAAGATAACTTGTGTGATTGACTATGTATACAAGATCGAGACAATACTAAAACAAAGTGTGTTACTTTATAATAGGTTCGGTAAAAACCAAACTCTATAGGATCACTATCAGGAGTTAACGTATATGTTTATTATACTTTATTATAATAAAACAATTATAATGCTGAAATCAAAGTAAAAAACACAGCAAAATTTTGTTAACGAGGAAAACTGCAAATGCAGAAAAACCCTAGGACCTAGTCCAGAATTGAATACTCTTAGAATTAAGCCGCTATACAAAATTACAAAACAACTTCGTATAGCTGAGACCAAGCAGACTATCCCTAGCTACTTAGTTTCGTCACTATCCATGCGCCTTCGATTTCTAGAGTCACGCACGTGAATAGCAAGTCCTTTGGATCGTATTCCAAATAGCAAAGGAAGAATCTGTTTGGTAATCACTCTAATCAATCTTACTATAAGATATAAATGAGTCGTTGACAAAGGCTCTTATGTTTGATCCAATAAACTCCTTTGTCTGGTTAGATCAATCCAATCTATATTACTAAAGTTATAAGTGATAAACATGGGCATCAGAGGAAAACTAAACAGGTTGAGAGAAAGATCTCTATTGCATTGTATTCAATAGATGGACAAAGCCATGGTACATATACAAAGATTACAACGAGATAAATGGAAACAAAATATACAAAAGATACGTACAATACTATGACAACATTCAATATATATGCAGTTAAGGAAAAGATATGCAGAGATATTATAGTATCTCGTAACACCCCCCCTCAGACTCAAGATGGTGTTGAACTCATCTTGAGTCTGGAAAGAAAAAACTTCAGTCGGGAAGCAGGATGTGACTTGGTGAATAAATCTGCCAATTGAAATTCTGAGCTTACGTGAGGCAGAGTAATTGTTCCTCGCTTAAAGTGATGTCTTGTAAAATGACAGTCAATCTCTATATGCTTAGTTCTCTCATGAAAAACGTCATTATGAGTAATTTGAATTGCAGCTTTGTTGTCACAAAATAGAGGTGTAGGCGTAGAAATGAAAACTCCCATGTCGCGGAGTAACCATCGAAGCCATATGATCTCAGAAGTAGTATGAGCTAGAGCTCGATATTCCCTTCAAAGACTTGAACGAGATACAACTGCATTTCTTACTTCTCTAAGATATGAGAGAATCTCCCAAGAACAAGCAATACCCCGTAATGGATCGCTTATCTGTAGCATCTCCTGCCCAATCTGAATCTGAGTATGCTCTAAGAATAGGTTTAGATTTAGATGAGAACTGCGACCCCTGATATAAGGTTCCCTTGAGATAACGAAGTATTCTAAGAACAACAACATAATGGGTAGAACGAGGAGCTGACATGAATTGGCTTACAATATGAACAACATGACTTATATCAGGTCGAGTAATGGTTAAATAGCTCAGACTTCCTACCAATTGTCGATATAAGGTTGGATTGGATAAGAACGTTCCATCCGAAGGACCATGTCTGACATTCACTTCAAGTGGAGTGTCTGTAATTTTAGCATCAGTAATGCAATAATGTCAGATGCATATTTAGCTTGAGAAACAAAATAACCATTAGCTAATTTTCTCACCTCAATACCAAGAAAATAACTGAGTGGACCAAGATCCTTCATTTGAAAGAATGTACTTAGATGAGTTTTAAGATTTATTATACCTTCAATGTCACTGCCAGTGATAACCATATCATCTACGTACAATAGAAGGATAACAACACCTTTGTTTGATAATCGTGTAAACATTGCTGAATCGTAGTAACTCTGTGTAAAGCCATATTGAAGAATGGCACTACTGAATTTTTCAAACCAAGCACGAGGTGCTTGTTTCAGTCCGTAAAGAGCTCGACGAAGTTTACACACCTGATTTGGAGCATGATCTAATCCAGGAGGAGGTCGCATGTAGACTTCTTCTTGCAATTCCCCATTAAGAAATGCATTTTTGACATCCATTTAATGAAGATCCCATTGTCGAACAACAGAAACTGCCATGAGTGTACGAACAGTTACCATGCGTGCAATATGAGCAAATATTTCCTCATAGTCTATGCAATATTCTTGAGTATAACCCTGAGCAACAACACGAGATTTGCGTCGTTAAAGACTGCCATCTAACTTGGTTTTGACTTTGTAGACCCACCTGCTTCCAACGACAGATTTTCCAGGAGGAAGATCTACCATTTCCCATGTACCAGCTTCTTTATGTGTAGTCAACTCATCTGTCATCGAATCCTGCCAATCTGGTATAGCTGCAGCTTCTCTGTAATTTCTTGGTTCATTGATATACATAATAGAGGATAATGAGCAATGGTGGTCGGAGAACTTAGTTGGAGGTATTCGATTGCGAGGTGGCAACGTATCAACTTGGTAATCAGAATCTCTTTCCAAGGCAACATTGTCAGGTGGAGGCATAGAGTGGTCAGACACAGCTGGAATCTGACGAGTATCATCTGTATGTGAGACAGTTTCATTGCTAGACACAGGCACTAGAGATGTATTGGTGCTAGCTTCACTAGAAAAAGGATCAGTATAAATGAAATTATCAAAAGATGAGGATTTACTGTTTGGAAGAGACCAAAATGGAACCTTTTCCCAAAATGTTACATGTCTAGACACTCGAAGTTTTCTACTAACAGGATCATAGCAACGATATCCCTTTTGTTGAATACCATAGCCAAGAAACACACAGAGAACATTCTTTTGAGTAAGCTTATTGCGTTCACGCTCAGGAAGGAGAACAAAACACGTTGAACCAAAGATTTTAAGCTCAGAGTAATCAGGTTTCTTACCATAAAGGCATTCATAAGGAGAAACACCTCCAATGATAGATGTTGAAACACGATTGATGGTATAAACTGCTGTAAGGATAAACTCTCCCCATAAATTGGATGGAACTGATGCATAAACTAGTTGAGTCCTAGATGTTTCAATAATATGACGATGTTTGCGTTCTGCAACTCCATTTTGCTCTGGAGTTTCTGTACGAGATAGTTGTAATAATGTGCCTTGAGTTTTGAGAAAATATGTGAAAGGAGTGGATATATATTCACCTCCTTGGTCAGCACGAAAGATTTTGATAGTTTTACCAAACTGAGTTTTGACCATAGTTGAAAAGGTTACATATAAGTTAAGAAATTATGTTCTTGAACTAAATAGATAAACCCAAGTATATCGAGAATAATCATCAATGAAACTCACATAGTATAATGCATCTCTTTTTGACATCACTGGAGATTTACCCCAAACATCAAAGTGAATAAGAGCAAAAGGTTCAGTAGTTTTTAAAGTGCTTGCATTAAAAGAAAGTGTTGGTTGTTTTGCCAGTTTACAAGAGATGCAACTAGGTTCTTTGTCTACTTGTGTATCTCCTAGTAGACCTTTATTGACCATATATGAAAGATGAGAATATGAAACATGACCTAGTCTAGAATGCCAAGACATGAAAGGAGATGTGGAGTGGTATGTAGTAGTTGTAGCTGCAACATGATTTCTGAGTTTTGATGGAATAATCATAGTCTGGAGAAGATATAATCGACCCACTCTACGGCCTATCCCAACTAGCTTCCCTGTTTTGAGATCCTGAATAGCACAACCAATAGGAGAGAAAACAATGTTAAAACCTTGATCACATAGTTGACCAATTGAGATGAGATTCATTGTAATCTTACGAACAAGGATCTGGTACACAAATGTTATTTGAATCTCTAACCACCCCAATATGACCGGCGATTCTAAACAGTTCCATCAACAGTGTGAATCTTAGGAGCAACAACTGGACAAAGACTGTCAAAAACTTTTGAATCGTAAGTCATATGATTGGATGATCCAGAATCTAGATACTATCCAATTGAGAAAATACCTAAAGAAGTAGAGAAGACAGATGCAGCTGCAGTATTGTTACTGACGGAAATAGCTTATTTAATCATCTCATGTATGTCAGCAAGACTAGGTGATGATGTATCAACTGGAACTGTTGATTGAGATGGTGCAGATGGTAATGATTCAGCATATGGAACTGGTGCAACAGAGAATCTACTTGGGCCATTAAACCTGGTTGTACCATTAGCGTTTAATCTCCGCATATTCCTGGAGAATGGAGATGTGCAGTTTCTAGTAGAGTGTCCAAGTTCTTTGCAGTAGTTGCACAGGGTGGTAGGAGTATCTTGCGGTATTGCAGCAGGTGGTAGTGTACAGTTCCTTGCTATGTGACCAGTTTTCTTGCAATTATGACAAGTAGGTTGTGAGGAATCATGCTGTGTTAAAAAGCTATTCTTCTGATTGTTGAAGTTTGGACGAGGTGCGGGTATAACAAACACTCCTGAGATCTCTAGCTTGATCCTTTTGCGTGTTTCTTCAGTAATCAGCTCAGATAAATTAGTTTCTACATATGGAAGAGGTGAACGATGAAGAATAGCACCTCTGACTGATTCAAACTCCTCTCGTAGAGCCATCAAGAGTTGAACCAGCCTTGTCTCTTCTCTATATTTTTTCCATATTGCCAAGTCAGTTGTCCATTTTGGCTCCATAAGCGCAAGTTGATTCCAAATCACAAACATCTCAGAATGAAAATCAGAAATTGATTGATCTAATGGTTGCTTCATAGCACAAATATCTTGTTCAAGTTTGCATCTTTGAGCAAAGTTAATTTGTGTGTACCTTTTTGCAAGAAAGTCCCAAGCATCTTTAGCAACTTCAAAGCTGGTAAGTTGCATATTGATTGAAGTAATCACTGTGTTTCCAATCCAAGTCAGAATCTTGTGACTATTTATCTCCCGGGTTTCAACATTACTTGCTGATGTTTCTGTTCCCTTCTCTTTGATGATAGAAGTAGATGCTTTGGGTTTTTTCCTGTCCCATTTATGTATTTCCACATGCTTTTGCCTTTGAGAAAGCTTTTCATAAGAAATGACTAGTGAGTGTAATTGGTACCATCTATTTTTGCAGTAATAGGTTGAAAATCTTCACGTGACATGATTGTCAGGAGGATGAAAGAAAAGTAACTGGATTATGGTTTATAACTGAAGGTAAAAAGGTGCTGAGACACAAGAGTAAATGATTCCTGGCTGGCTTAATAAGATTGTTTGTTTGCAGCAGAAGGTGGCCTTTCAGATCTTACCTAGCTCTGATGCCATGATAAACATGAGCATCAGAGGAAAACTAAACAGGTTGAGAGAAAGATCTCTATTGCACTGTATTCAATAGATGGACAAAGCCATAGTACATATACAACGAGATAAATGGAAACAAAAGATACAAAAGATACCTACAATACTATGACAACATTCAATATATATGCAGTTAAGGAAAAGATATGTAGAGATATTATAGTAGCTCGTAACAATAAGATTCGGATTTGCAATAATCAAAATAGATCTCAAAGAGAACTATTAGTTGATGCCGATCTTATGCAACTAATCAATCGAATAAATCTGATTCTAGTTAGAACCAGCCAATTAAGGTTTGTGCAATCAAATATTCACAAGATACGAAAACCAATAAGAAATCTTCTTTGTCTTCAAATCTTTTTTAATCTTCTTCAAAACCTGCACAACAACACTTGAATCTCTTGTGATCAATCACGCACAGAACGGAGTCTGTTAACAATGGATTATCACAAGATATCTTTAGATCTACAAACAGTTTTAAAGATCCCTTCGATACTTTGATCTAGTTTGAGTGACCATTATGTCAGAAGAGAAGGCTCTCAAGAATAATCAAACTAGGTGCAGTCAAAGTTACAACAACCGTTAGTCAATCAAATCAATAATCGAAAACTAATTTAAACATACAATATCTAGTTTTACCACCAACAGTACTCGTAGAGCTTCTTGATCCCACATAAGTCTTTAAACGAGCGGTCGTAAGAGATTTCGCCTAATTAGGGTACTTTCCTCTCCGATTAGACGGCTCTACCAGAAACAACAAGAAGATGAAGTTTGCCTGGCTCTTAGGATAGTTTTATAGAAATGCAAACTTTGGTATTTATAGACCAAGGTTGATTGGACACTAAGGAATTTCCAAAACCGAAAATATTTTCATGATATGCAATGAATAACAAAATTCGGTTTTCATAATTTTAAAATAAATGTTGTCCAATATTTCCAAAATCTCTCAATAGAAAATCTCCAATTAGTAAATGCACATTACTAATTTTATTCTCTAGAGTTATGCATTAATTGCTGATAATTAAAGCATATACAACCAAAAACCTTAATTAAAAGATTCTCAATTTATTTCGGCACAGGATCACCTTGAGTACCAAGGAATATCTTTGAACAATAAATGATAAGAGTGAATGCTCATGTTCAAAGTATGTTGACATCTTTTCATATTTACACGAATTTGCATCTTGGAATCGGTTCCACCACACTTCCAAACAAGTTTAGAATTGGTTCTACCAAAATTCCAAGTCTATAAGGTGATTGATCATACCAAGTCACAATGGTTAGCTGTGATCGATTTTATCAAGTCACATTCATGGGTTAAATTGGTTATACCAATCACAGGGATCGGTTCTACCTCAATATGTTTGCTACCTGTGATAGGTCACACATCTTCACTGGACCGGTTACACCTCTCACACGGATCGGTTACACTCCTCATAGGGGTCGGTTAATCTTCCCACTTTGTAATGGTTTGAAAGTATCTTTTCCTAGACATAAACGCCCACCTTACATCACCTTCCCTAACTTCATACATACTAGCCACCACAAACTCATTGGTCTTTGAAGCTTCATAAGCCAAAGGAAACATATCACATAATCTCCCTTCACCAAGCCAAGAATATTCCCAAAATCTAGTTTCCTTACCCTCTCCAATCTTGAATCTAATATTCTTGTTGAAGTCTTCAAGCTATTTATGGATATTAAACCACAAGCTACCACCTTTCGATCCTTTGGGTCGGAGAGTTCATTTCCTTAGTTTTTCTTATACCAAGACCACCTTTTTCTTTTGGCTTTGAAGACAATTTCCAACCAATATTGTGATTTTTTTTTCTTCTTATTTTCATCATCCCATAAGAAATTTCTCATGAGATGACATATCTGCAACCTTACTTATTTCCGGACTTGAGAACAAGGTCAGCATAAACCTTTTTCAACTCAGTCTTAATCATGTCTAGACCTTTTAACGTTTCAATAAGTTCTAGTTTTTCTTCTTCAAATTGTTTAAGAAAATCATAAACAACATTGGCAGAGATCATCTCTTCTAGCTCAACATCTTGATGATCATAAGCAAAATAACAATTCACACCTGGAAGATTTTTAGATGATTCAACGACTTTGTCATCCACCAGAGTTCTCTTCTTTCCTCTTGTTTCAATACTACCGCAGTTAAGAGCTTTCTCCATGCTTTCAAAAATTCATGACATATAAGACATGTTTGGTTGCGGAACCCATTGGATGAGAAATTCTCAATCACAAGTCAAAGTATATGAACAAGTTTGTAAAAGGGTGTTTCCTGGGTTGTTGGTCGGTTCACGACCTTTCTAGACAATTAAGGTTTTCGTACGTCCTACACAGTAAAACACGGGAACCTACCAATGGTACGCAAACCAGAGTCCTTAAAGAGTCTTTAAATCACAGTCTTTTGAGGATAGTAAACAACTTTAGAGAGCACAAAATATTTTTCAATGCTGCAGTTATCTACCTTTTTCTAGGGTATATTTATGAAATTTCTTCTTGAACAATTATACATTTTTAGCTCAATAATCAAGTGAGTTTAGAGCACAAAATTATTTTTATTCATGAAATCGGAAATTTTATCAGTGAGTGCTTGAATTTTTGGAGCTTGGCTCAACAAGAATTTTTAGCGTTTTGACTGATAAGGAGAATGCGAAATAATCATAGAAAATACGTACAAGTTGCAATATGAAAAAGATTATAGCTCATCACATTACCAATACTACTTTAGACAAATAGTATACCTGTGATACATCAATCCTTATCCAACATGATTTTTATGGATAAGGTTTCAAGACTTGTGACTACCTTGCATAAGGGTGAGCCATAAGCTCACCAACTGAATTATGTTGATGTTGACCTTTGGTTTTACTTTCTCCTTTTGCTGAGAAAAATCTTTTGGAACATGAAAAATGATCATAGAAATTGTTGTCATCTAAATAAGAGACATGATTAGAATCCTAACATGAGATTGCTTGCATGGAGAGGATGACAACTTGTCAATAAGATCCTTATATCCTGTAATGATCAAATTCATGTTAGCTTGTTTAATCGTTTCATTGATAAAAATATCAACTTTCTCAGGACAGGAGGCTTATGAGTATCCTTACGAACCCATATCTGTGACGGAATCTCTGAGTTCTTGTTTAACCGATTTTGCATACTACCCTTTTGACATGTTTGAAAATTTGTGGACCAAGCATAACAAATATTTCTAGAAGCAATTTTGCCTGAATATTTCTTCATTCCAAGTGGTTTCAACATTCAAATATCAGTCACACCCTTCAGAATTAAATCTAAGGCGTTGTGAAGTCTGGCAAACTGGTAATTTTCCAACCTCAGTTTACACTTTATTTGAACATGTCCTTTAGTGTTGCAATAAAAGCACACTTTATGAGTTTCAATGAAACATAATCAGTAGTCTTATCACACTCGTTTTGTAAAGAACTCTTACTCCTTAGAGACATGGTTTTATCTTGGTCAAAGATATTTAATTGATCATCTATTAAAGTACTAGTACTTTGCTTATCAGTTTCTGAATAAGATTTTCTTAGTATGTCATGAACACAAGATGTTCTTACTTTCTCTAACTCATCGTCTTTCTCAGAAGCCGTAATCATGGTAACTTCTTTAAATTCCTTATCACAACGTGGAGTAAAACTCAACAATCGTTTGATTTCTGAGGCATTCTCTTTAAGTTTAGTCTCAACCAAACTAATTTTCAAGTCCACTTCAGCCTTCTCTTTAAGAAATATCATTGCTTTAAAATCTCGTTCGTAAAGTATACCAATGAGAGTGTTGACTTTGTGTTTCAACCCGATTGACCTCAAGACCGAAATACTATGTGTTGCAAGATCTCAGTACTTTACTTGGATGCTTCCCATTATACATCTGAGTCAGACTCGTCAATGGAACAATAGGAATTACACTTGTCATTACTCAAATGTTTTATGGGAACACAATGTTCTTCTATATGGGAGTTTGAAAACTCAGGCTCTTTTATAAAATCCATAACAATAATGTTTTTTAAACTAGTCATACGTTTACAAGAGATTTCACTCAGTTCCATATAGTCGATTCTACAAATACAAACTTATTAGGTCTTTAGCGTGTTTGCCTGCTCTGATACCAATTGAAAATGCGGGGGTGCCAAAATATACCACCAACTTTTCTAAGGCAACATGTATGGACTAAACCTAAATACTATTCCGAGAGTTAGACTCAATCAAGGAATAATACTCAGAGTTATATCTCTAACTTTCACAATCAGAATGTTTATAGAACCGAATTCGTGAACCTGATTAATAAGTGAGAGAACTTGGACGATCTCAAAAATCAATATCCAAGTATCAATCAAGTCACATCCAACAAACAAGGTCGGATGTATCTTCTTTAATTAATCCACGTACAACCTGTGATATTTTAATTATAAAGATAAACACTATAATGTGGAAAATGAAATAATATAGACACCAAAAGTTTTGTTAAAGTGGAAACCGCAAATGCAGAAAAAACCTGAGACCTAGTCCATATTGATCACGGAACTGTATTAATCCGCTACAGACTCTAGCCTACTACAAATTAACTTCGGACTGGAATGTAGTTGAAACTGAATTAAACCCTCACAGCAATTCACTTACAGTCGCGCTCCTTATGCCTCTTGAATCCCAGCAGGACTCCGCACAATTGATTCCCTTAGCTGACGTCCTTTACAGCCTAAGAGTTGCTTCAACTCAATTGAAGACTTTAAACCAATTTGCCTCCCACAGATAATCCTATGTGTGATTTCATTTTTGGTAAAGTTGGGTTGAAAATCGTTAGCAATAGAAAGAGTCTAGCTGACCTCAAAATCCGGACTTATGCTTCCCGAATAGAAGCCTACATTATTATTCACCTCACAACTTCAAAGCCTTGTGAAATCACAAAGTTCGAGACGTATAGAACTTTGCGAGACTATCTATCTTGAATGAGTGGGTAGCTCAACAATCAATCAAGATCAGGATACACACTATCAGAGATAGGCTTGATCATGGCTTCACGAATCCCTAGATGAAGTCTTTTTCAGTCGCCAAACCCTTGAAGGGTTTATGGAGAGGACGATTTATGAAACTAGGACACATATAATTATATCGGAGATTCAAAGATCCCAGCTTCTAGAGCTCTCCCTTATATAGAATTTTAAAGAATAGGTTGCTTTAGGTTTAAGCTAAGATAACTTTGGAACCAAGCAATCAATATCCACCGTTAGATGAATCTTTGAAATCTAATTCACATATTAAAGATATACACTGCGTTAGGTGAAACCGTAACCGAACCGTGTAAAAGACTATGTTCAAGATGATTAGCCGAAACTAGCCGATTTGAACTTATAAGCTTAATTCATTTTCATGAACACTTAAGACTTTAACCTTGAGTCACAATCATGTGATCAAATATGTGTATAGTATTTTTAGAGAATTAATCAAATGCTAATTATCTCATAGAAATAACTTTATTGCATTTACAAACAATCGACATGGTTAGTAGATGTACAAAATACAAATACCAAAGCCGTTCGTGAGTCAGTCAAGTCATAATACGTGTACCATTTTACATACTATCAGTTACCTTTAAAAATATATAGAATTCACACACATGTCGATAAAGAGATTAGGAATTTCCTAAAAATCATTTCTAGTTAAAGCATCTCTTATAAAACCCTTCAAATAAATCATAATGTTTATTTATGGCAGCATGTTTAGGTTGTTCCCAAGAAATCCGGTATCACTGTAGTCCGGAATGATAACAATATCCCGACCCGAATGACCTTGGGTTGGTGTGTTTGTATTGACTATAGGAAATTGAACAAGGTCACTAGGAAAGACCACTTTCCCCTTCCCTTTATCGACCAAATGCTAGAGAGATTAGCTGGACATAGTCATTACTGCTTTCTAGATGGATACTCTAGCTATAACTAGATCGTTATTGCCCCAGAAGACCAAGAAAAAACTACTTTTACCTGTACCTTTGGTACCTTTGCGTATAGACGCGTGCCTTTCGGGCTATGTAATGGCCCTGCGACTTTTCAGCGTTGCATGATGAACATATTTTCAGATATGGTAGAAAAGTTTTTAGAGGTCTTTATGGATGACTTTTCGGTGTTTGGTTCGTGTTTTGATGAGTACTTGCATCACTTGTCATTAGTTTTGACTAGGTATAAGGAAAAGAATTTAGTGCTTAACTGGGAGAAATGTCACTTTATGGTTCGTTTAGGAATTGTTCTTGTTAGAGCATAGCTCGGTTGAATCCACCAAGCGTTGGTATGTCAAGTTTGGTTGTCATATTTTAATGAATCAAAATTCATTTAAAGAGTCGCTTGATTATGTACTAGAGTCAACTTCGTATAGGTTAGCTTGAAAGTATTAGGATATGAGACATTACAAGTATTGCGAAGACTTGAAGAAGTGAAGAAGTAAGAAGCTACAACGACAAATTCATCCTTCCACTTAAGGTTAGTGATATTTGACTTGAACTGTTTCATTCCCTAACGTATCTTTCAAGTCGTGCATATTGAAAACAAAACTGCGAAGCATGAACACTATAGATAGACATAGTATTAAGGAATACAATACGAGGCTTATTGCTTAGCCATTAAACTTTGTAAATAAGACATCGACATAATCGTTTAAATGCTATTGTGATTATGTATGGGTATGAGGTGAGGATTTCATCCTAGGAAATAATGTTTTACATGTGTTGTAAGGAAGTGAATTCATGAACTTGTTTTGTGAATCGAAAAGGAAATCGCCAGGCGTTATTGGTATTGTTATTCATTGCATATCTTGTGAACAACCAATATGTGTGATTAGTATAACCGCTCATGACTTGTTTGTGTTCTTGGTAAAACTATTCACAAAGGCTTGACTTTTGTATTGGTATGACTTTTATTAGTGAAACCGATTTTAAGTAATCACCTGAGATGGTATGATCGAGTTTGTGATTTTGTAAGACCGACTATGGGTAAAGGGTAACCGATCCTAGTAAGAGGTGCAACACATCACAAAGGGGAATCGATCCTTGTACGAGGTGCAACATGTTTTAGCAGAAAGGGGAACAGATCTTATGGACATGTGCAACACGTTTTTAGGCAAAGAGGAATCAATCCTATGGACATGTGCAACACATTCAAGTTAGATACCATATATATGTGGGGAACCGATCCTAGTACCTAGTCAACCGAATTTTAGAAAGCTAGTGTGACTATGCACACTACTCACATGGAGGTAGAACCGAAACTTGTTTTGGTAGAACCGTTAAACCCATGATTGGTGATTGAGTGTTCTTGAAAGTCAGATGAACCAATTCTAAACTTGTTTAGAAGTGTGGCAAATCGGTTTCAAGATTGTAAGTATCAAAGAGGACTTACAGAGTAAGGATGTCGACATACTTTGAACATGTGCAGTAACGCTTATCTTTAATTGTTCAAAGTTATTCCTTAATAGCTAAAGGAAGAAAATCCCAGGATCGAAACATAAATAAGTTAAGAATCTTTTATTTAAGGTTTTTAATTTTATTTTAGGAAAATGAGAATTAGTAATGTGCAAGCACTAGTTGAAGATTTTCCAAAGAGATTTTCGGTCAATATTTTGGACAGAGCATTTCCAGGAATTATGGAAATTGAATTTGGAATATATTGCATATCTTGATAATATTTTCGGTTTTGGAAATTCCTTGGTGTCCAAACTTCCTTGTCTATAAATACTTGAAGTTTGTATTTCTAGCAAAATAATCCTTCGTGACAGCAAACTTCCTCGGTTGTGTTGTTACTGGTGAAGCCGCCTATTCGGAGAGGAGAGTAACCTAAATAGGCGAAATCTCTTACGACCGCTCAGTTTAAAGTCTTCTTTGGGATTGAGAAGTTCTATTAGTACCGTTGGTGGGAAACTAGATAATTGCGGTTTATCTTGTGTTTTTGATTGATTTGATTGACTAACGGTGGTTGAAATTTGATTGCACCTAGTTTTTTTATGCTTGAGAGTCTTCTCTTCTGATATAAGATTCACTAAAACTAGATCGAAGTTTCGACAGGGATCTTTAGACTGTTTGTAGATCTAAAGACGTCTTGTAATAATCCATTGTTAACAGACACCGTTCTGTGCGTGATTGATCACAAGAGATTCAAGTTGTTGTGTGCAGGCGTTTATTGAAAATCTAAGAAGATTTGAAGACAAATAAGATATTGAAGATTTCTGATTTGGGGTTCATAATCTTTGTGTGCACAATACTTGTTTCGGTATAGAGGATCCAACTATAATCGGTTTATCCTTGTGGTAGATTAGATTGATTAGTTGTGTAGATCGGCATCAATACAATTCTTTGTGATTAAAAGTATTGATTGCAAAATCTTAACAATTACCTTTGGTAGTTGAGAATAAGATAGATCTAAGAACCCGACGAAGGAGTTTATTGAGATGAACAGAAGAGCCTTTGTCGAACTCACATCACTTGGTTGAAGAAAGTTGCTACCAAACAGATTTGTTGTTTCTTTACTGTTTGGAATACGAACCAAAGGAATTGTTCCAAGTACGTGACTTATTCATAAGTTGGAGGCGTGGGAATACAAACGGAACTAGGTGAACTATAGGTTTAGTTGCTTGGTCTCAACAATACGAAGTTGGTTTAATTTTGTATAGCGGCTTAATCCTGAGAGTATTCAATTCTGGACAAGGTCCCAGGGTTTTTCTGCATTTGCGGTTTCCTCGTTAAAAAAATCTTGCTGTGTCTTTTGCTTTTCTATTTCCGCAATTATAATTGTTTTTATTATAATTAGAAGTAAAATACATAAATGTTAATTCCTATTTTACTTGATAGTAATCATATTGTGTTTGGTTAAGTCCGAACCTCTTATCAAGTAAACATACTTCGTTGTTGTATTGTCTCGATCTCGTATCCATAGACGATCACACGAAGTGTGAACTGATTAGTTGTATTGTCTCGACTCAGTCCATAGACAATCACTTTCGGAGAAAGGACTTATAGGTAGGAAAAGATTTAGCTTGGGGTATATTTGGGTACCCTCGCCTTTTCAGTTCTAGGGCATATCGTAATCTTCTAAGGGTATAGAGGTAGACAAAGCTAATGTTCACCTTGTTAAGACTTTAAGGGTCCCCAAGACCATAAGAGATATTAGGTAATTCTTAGGGCATGCTGGTTTTTATCGTCGATTTATTAAGGACTTTATCTTGATCTCTAGACCTCTTTGCAGTTTACTTGCAAAAGATGTTAAGTTTGTCTTTGATGATGCTTGTTTAGAGGCTTTTGAGAAGCTTAAGACTTTACTCACTACCGCCCCCATAGTTAAGGCACCTAACTTGAACTTACCCTTTGAGATCATGTATGATGCTTCAGATTATGCTATTGATATTGTGCTAGGTGGGTGAGAAAACAAATTACTCCATGTGATTTACTATGCTAGCAAAAATCTGAATGAGGCCCAGTTGAACTATACTACCACAGAGAAGAAATTGTTATCCATTGTGTTCGCCTTAGACAAGTTTAGACCTTATCTGTTAGGTTCTAAGGTCATAATCTTTACCGATCGTGCTACTTTGAAGTATCTTCTCTCCAAGAAGGATACTAAACCTAGATTGATTAGATGGATCCTTTTGTTACAGGAATTTTCCTTAGACATTAGAGATAAAAAAAAGGTGCTGAAAATGTAGTAGCAGACCACTTGTCTAGGCTTGTTGTGGATACCCCTGATGATTCTCCTCTTGTTAGGGATAGTTTTCCCAATGAACAACTGTTCTTTATTACCCAACTAGAACTTCACCCGTGCCGTAACGACACGACCTCCATAGTAAGTAAAAAAATTATGTCAATTTTAACATTTGTCTTTTTGTTGGCTCTATATAAAATGATAATTATTCTATATGTTTTATATTTTTGAAAATTGTTAGGTTGACCTAATATTTGTCTTGAAAAAACCACTGGGTGAAACATGTAGTGAGACCAATTGAAAACCTTTACTATCATTATCATTATTGGGTTTTTCTCGGGCTGTTTTTCGGAAAAACTTGCGGTCATTCTGTGCAATTGTTTCTTTTGTATTAATAACCATCTTATTTTCACATTAAAAAAATCAACCACAACATCCATAATAATGTTATTTGTGTCCTAACTACATAGAATAAACATTGCCACTAACATACCGAGCACCTGCACTACCATCACCGGAACCACCCATCACCGTTACCTTTTCTACCACCAACACTATCGTCACTGGCTCTATGCACCACCACTCATAAAGACCACCCCGATCATCCGTAATGTTTATCAACAAATTTATTATTTATTTAAAGAAAATATATTTATTAAGACATTTATAATGAGAGATTAATAAAATATTTATTATGTGAAGTTAATGACACAATAATGATGTAAACAACTAAAACCATTGATATATCTTTTCCCTAAATAAATCTCAGCCGCTCTTTATCTTGCCTAACTTGTCCAAATGCAAAATTTAGATTAATACAAAATTTTTTTTGGTATGGTATGCAAAATAAAACATTATTTACAGTTTATATGCAAATAATTTATTATATGTCAAAAGGGGGTTGGTGCCCAGCTTGTCGCTCGACTAACAATCAATTCATTATAAACGTTTGCTCTTTTGTTTTCTAATAAAGCCCTCTGAGGCATCTTTTTCAATTAATTCATTGTTATCACTGCCAGGGTGAAATAGAGTGATTGAGATACAAAAAAAAAGAAAAAAAAAAGACAGACCATCGGACCAACCGGAATAAATTCAATAAAACCGACTACTGGTTCCCTTGTATATGACAGTTGAGTTGATCTATAGTTAGGATTATCGACCACTGGTTCCCTTGTATATGCCAGTTGTGTTAATCTTATTCAGGCCGATATCTCAGTCTATTAGGATAGGTTCGTCTTGGCACTGGCCTTCAGACAGATAAGGGAAACACCGTTCACCTTAGTCAACATCAAAAACCATCTATGTTTTTCTCTATATCCATCTTCTTGATATATTCACGTGATTTGTTTGAATCCGGATATTGATGTCCATAGTGCGACTATCTGAGTAGAGCTATGTCAATTATATATGATTTTTAGTATACTTGATTGCAAACTCGTGTACAACAATTGGAATTCGCATCAGGGTACTTCCTCATGTAGTCAATGAGAGTATGCTAACCAAGGAGGTTCTTTAGTGCTATTCCAAGGTTCTGCATAGGTATCTAGGGTTTAGAGTATAAGGTTTTGTGGGTACACCTCTTGTAAACCCTCCCGAGACTATAACTCGGCCACTAGGGCCACCTAGTGATTCAAAGGCATGTTGCATACGCTAAGTGCAATCGCGATGCCTGCGACAGTGAGTTAGGATTTTTATTTCCTAGCAAACTCGTTGAGGACTAGCAAATAATAAGTTTGGGGGTATTTGATAGACACATTTTTTGTGTCTATGTTGTCCTCAATTTTCTGCATTGTTGGTACTCAATTTTGTACTTATTTGGTTATTTTATGTGTTTGTAGGTGTTTCTGAATAAATACACTTGTGTATAAAAAGTTGCTCGAAAAGTGGTTTTTACACCCCGGGAGAAAATTACTACTACAGGCACCCCTGAGGTATGTTGGAGACGCCCAAAAAATGTTATTGGCACCCAATTTTTTTTATTAAAGGCACCCGAAGGACAACTGCTAAACGGACCCTCATTTTGGATAAGGGGCACCCAGTTGATAATGGGGGCCCTCTTTACTATTTACAACTACATGTTATTCGTACCCCTACTCTGGATAGAGGCAACCATCTTCTTCCTCCATTAAGAACATTTTTGGCGGGAAAAGTGGTTTGAAAAGAACCAATTTTTTGTTCGACTTTTGGAAGAGTTCTAGGGAGGGTTGGAATTAATTGGGTCTTCTATTTTGGGTATAACAAGCCTGGTATGGGCATCATAATCAACAAAATTGGGCTGGATAATTACATTGAAGAAAAAAGGGAAGAGGTGAAAAATACGATATTTCTATGGAAGATTTTTGGATCAATTTGGTGAGATTTATTTGTGGGTTTTAGTTAGGAATATCTTGTTTCATCCAAACAGGGCCGGTAATTACTTCAGATTCGAAAGAAAAGCGTTGTTACGTGGATTTTTAAAAAACAGGGTATCTCGGCTTTCTTCGGTTCATCCTGAGTTTTGTGTGTGCAATTTAGAGGGTGGTGTGTGTCTAGAGAGCAGTTGACTTAATCTGTGTCATGTTTGGAGTATGAATGAGATAAATAAGGAGAGTCATCCGGAAGATATCACATGCAGAGAAGAAAAAAAGGAAATCATTCCCGAGAATAATTTTCCTTTACTGTGGAGATTTTGTGGAGTTATGAGACATTATTCTTGATCTTGTGGAGTATATAAAGGTCATGGAAGTGGGACATCCAGAGTTTGGAGAGATTTAGAACATTGCAGAGTAATCGTGTTCATCAACAGAGAGGAAGAGAAGAAGAAGCACAGTCTACACTAATAGACTGTCGTTTCTTTATTGTCTTATATTGTAACCTTAGCGACTGTTTTCTTGTGACAGTTTCTAAGTATAGTTTCCCTTATGTGAAGTTTACTTATATTGTTTCTCCATTATTCATCTTGTACATAATTTTTGAGCAATGAATAAACATTTTGAGAGAGTTTACACCATGATGAGCTAATTATCGCGTAACCAAGGCACATGAGGAAGCTATGTGCGCACGATTGATGGGTAATAATTTTAAATAATTCAATTTTCTCTAGTCTAATTATTTTAATTCACTTTATCACTGCTTTGGCAGAGTTTTTAATTGATTGCATTATTTTTTTTAATTACCTGTGATTTAATTTGATAAATTATACTTTGTTAAGTCTATTAATAGTTTATGCTTAATGAATACAAGTAACGTTTGAAAATATGCCTAATATTAGTGAATTTAGAAAAGAAAAAAATTAAAAGGTGACTAGGTTTTTAGACTTTCTATAACATCATTCAATCTTGGGCAATAGTGGAATCCATGTCTTGGTTAGTTTTAAAATCTTGATATCACTTTAATTGAGTTTGTCAAATTTTTAGTTTTAAAATTAAATCTAAAATCTGCTTTCACAAGTCTGCCACATAAATCTATCTGATAAATAAATCTGTATCACACAGATATATATATCTTGTTTTTGTTCCGTCTTATGATACTAGATCAAGGTGAACAAGAACCAACTAATAATCCCGGTCTTACAACACCGAGTGAAGCCTAGAATATTAGTCACCTCACAATAACTTAACTATATGGTGGTAGAACAAGTTATTGAGGAACCACAAAGTCCGAGACAAAGAACTTTGTGATTTCTTGTACACCTATCGGAGATAAATCTCGAGTAAATTTTAGAGAAGATAAAACTCAAACATTATAGAATAGTAAGATCAGGATACACAACTAGGAAGTAAAATAGTTGGACCTGGCTTCACGAATCCCAAATTAAATCTTCTAGTCGTTAACCCTACAATGGATTATCAAGAGAATGAAAAACCCAGGTTAATGGAGAATCGACTCTAGTATACAACTAGTACACAAAAAAGTGAGGGGATTAGTTTTCCCAGTTGCTAGAGTTCTCCCTTATATAGTCTTTCAAATTAGGGTTGCTTACAATCAAAGCTAAGATAGTTTAGTAACAAAGCAATCAATGTCCACCGTTAGATGAAACCCTAAATTAAGATTCAAGCTAAGTCTGTTTAGATTTAAAGCAATCAATCTCCACCGTCAGATGGTTTTCTTAGCTTGTTACACACAAATGAATTATACGTTCATTTAGATATGGGTAACCGTACATAAACGTGTATACCAAATTGGCTCAATAATAGTCAGCCAAAGTTAGCCATATGAACATTTTCCACTTATTCATATTCATCTAACACTTCTAGAACAAATATGATGATCAATCAGTTACTATAGATAATCAAATGAATCTAAATATGTTTCAATAGAGTTGTTCAAATTTTTCAATATCTCATAGAAATAATCATGAAAAAATAGAATAGAAATCGGATTGATTCGTAATCGTACAAAGTACTTATACAAGAATCAATTCATGAACATTAAATCCACGGTTTACAAAGATAATTCTCATCCCTTATCGCAGCTGAAGTGGCAAATGCAGGTTATGGGGAGGTTAATCCACCACCGGCAGCATTCGCACCAGAACCAACAGAAACCAGAAGTACCAGCACCACTTGTTCCAAACGTAGCACCAAGAGGAGCATCTGAGGAGCCTGAATCTGCAAGGAGAAGGGGTGTACGAAACTATCCACCCATACAATCAAATAGAATGCACGGAATACGGACTCGACAAGGTCTGCGAGGGGTTGGTCAGGACAGAGCTAATTCTGTCTAACCAGGTAACTTTTAGCTCAAGGGCATTAGATAAGTGTTGGGTGTTTCTTAGAATTTTGGATATAGCAGACAACATCAATATTTTGGAAATAATATTTATTTTGGTTTGAACTAAGTTGATATGCATATTGTCTGTGTTATGCTTATGGTGACAAAGTTTTATTATGATTTGGGTTCTCCTATGTATGTGAATGCTTGATCTAGAATGTGCTAATACGTTGATTAAATTGTGTATTTTAAAATGTATGCTTATGACAATATGCATATGGTAAATGAAACTAGTCCAAGCAATATGAGTTGTAAAACTAATGATATCACTCATAGTAACAGAATGATTGATTAGAGATTTAGAAGAATCATAGATTAAATGGTGGAAAAGATGAGTAACTGACCAGGATTTGTCAAGAATTACCTTAGTATACCCGATGGTTTGTTTCCAAGAGAAAGCATCATGTTTGAAAACCAACAGTGGCAGGGATGCTGGTAGAGAATGCTCCTGGGTCAGAGTAGTGCTAGAGCCATTAGTGGGAGTGAAAGTTTTGAGATAACCATAGTAGAGCAGATCACTGTAAAGAACTTGTTGAGCAAAATAGGATTATCAGGTGAAGAAATGGCTAGAATATTGGGATTCTCTGGGGGTTTTAGGATGGATTTTTGGTTGAGCAAACAGGTTGCAAATGAGATTAGTGGAGTAGTGGTGAAAATATTTATGTCTGCGTTTAAGACTTTCAGACTGGGTGTTCCAGGTGGTCGTTACATGATTTGGGATAAGTAGTTCGTTGTAAAGTTATTTGTGATCTTCCACCTTTCCATTGAAAGTTCTTGTAAAGGTCTTGAGGCAGTTACAGCTACAGTGATGGTTCTTCTTTGTGATTTTAATAGAATTTCTTTCAATTGTGATGTAATTTCTTGTTTCCAAACCTGTAGTGATTGTGATAATTGCTTTGTGATTGTGTTTACTGTGATGATATTCCTGATTGATTTCCATGGGATTGAACGAAGGATAAAAAATAAAACCGATTAGATTGTGATTTCAGTGACAAATTCAGTTGAAGATTTATGGATGAAGAGATGGGTATTCATGAAGAATGCATATGCAAAGAACATGAGAGGATTGAGAGAATCCGGTAAAAGCCGTTGAGAGACTAACAAACAAAGATAACGGGCAGAAAAGAAGCCGGCCGGGAGAAAACTTAGGGGAGAGGGAGAGAGAGTTAGTCGTAAATGGAGAGAGAATGTGCTTTTTTACATATTCCAATAGAGGGGCTTAACTAATAGGATAAAAATAGGTCCCCCGTTATTAATTTCAAAAACCCCATATCTAAAATATTTTCATAATGACTGAACAACCCTTTTTTAATTAGTGTTAGTAATAATCTAATTAGCTAATGATTAGATTAATAAGTTTTTTTTTTTGTATAGTTAGTGATATGAAAAATCAGATTAAGTGTAGTATTTTGGTGCGAAGAAAAAGTAGGAAAAAACAGAGAAATGTTTTGATATTTTCTTCAAACTAAAACCCTAGATTTCGATTCACCTAATCAATTTCCTTTTTATATCTCAAATTGATGAAAGTAACGTAAAAATATCAAAATTTTTAGTATTTCAATAAGACAAATTTATGGATAGATGATGATGAACTCCTAACTGTAACTAGGTAAAATTGGGCAAAAACAAACCAGTTACGGTTAGGTTTGGTGCATATGCTTCAAGATGTAAATATTTCTATGGGTTGGTTTTTAGTTTTTACGGTTGAGAATATACAATTATGGTTAGAAACTAAACTCACGGTTGGGTCGATATTTTTTAAATTAACCATAAATTATAATTTCGTATAGGGAACGTTGTTACTTAAAATTTGTACTCAAAATCCTCTAACCTGTTTATGGACTATATATGAAAACATATCCAATGGTCATGGTTTTGGGCAAAATTTATTTCTATCTTATTAATACAATTTAGTTGAAGAAAATATATTTCATCATTAATTTGTCAGGTGATAAAATCTCAAAGATCAAAACGCAAAATATATTTTCACTTGTGTTTTGTTGTGAGTTGTGACCGACCAAAAACAAGCCACATCAACAAAAATTACATGCACAAGGCAAACAATCCTTATCAAGAATCTTTTAAAGTTAAACAAGATTTTGTAACTAAACACATTTTTGAGGTAGTTTAGATAGACTAATCCGACTTTTAAGATAGCTTGATTAATGTAGATTCAATTTTAGTCAGAGTAGATAACTACTCAGAGAAATAAGTGGGACGATATAAAGCTATTAGAGCATATCCAATGGTGTCTCGGTATATATCCTATGTGGAAACCTAAATATTAGGCTTTTAATAAACATTATATATAAATAGAATCTTATTTTAACAAGCATCTCCAATGGTAGATGTATCTATATTTATTTTAATACAAGTGTCATTTAGTTATAGGTTACTTAATTTAAAATGTGGGCCTAAATAATTTTGAACAGAAAAATATATGACGTGGGTATGGATTGGAGTATCTAAATTTAGATACTCTCATCCAAACTCAAGCTGCCACCTCATGCTAATTTTTTCCTATCCAACCACCATTGGAGAGAATTTTTTATGTTAGAGTATCTAAAATCCTATGTGGCAGCAATTTTTTTAGAGACCCAAGCTCTATTGGAGATGCACTTATTACGGTTAAGTTTGTAAGCTCGATCCTAACCGTAAAAGCAAAATTTGTGTACCCAGAAATTTTTACGGTTAGGTATGACGAAAACAATCTCAACCGTAAATCAGTTACGGTTCATTCTTTAAATCCCAAGCCACTTGAAAAATAATGTAGTTCCAAATTTTTTTACGATAATGATTTCTAAAATCAAACCCAACCGTAAAACATTACGGTTAAAGACCTAACCGTAATTTGATGTTCAATTCATACTTATTCATACATTTACAGTTAGGATTTCATAATTTGTTAACCTTAACAATACATCTACGGTTAGGATTTCCTAATTTGTTAACCATAACGGATACAGAGAAATAGCTTTTTCTCCTTAATTGAGTGGACTTAATAAAAAGACAACATATCAAATGTATGATTTCGGTTGACGAAGGACATGAAGTTCGGAAAAACAAAAAGGAGCAGATTTTTGAATTAAAATTAGGTTTTTATTTTAGATGGAGGATAACTTAGGCATTTTCTATTGCATCATGACACCCCATAACTAACATTTTCTATTGCATCATGTGAAGCCCCTCTATTGAAATGTTAAGCTCCTATATTAGGTTTCTTTTTTAAGGATCAACCGGTTTGGCTATCAAAATCATCAAACCTCATATTTGTAGACATTTTTTGAGTCCAATTTTGTGCACACTCCTTTAACGAGTGTGCACGTAACAATCTAATGTGATTGGCCCATTCTAACAAAAGGTTATCTCATTTTATTAAATCAGATTTTTATTATATTTTAATTTAATTTAAATCCAAAAAACAAAAGCATATTTATTTGTCTCCAAAATTATAGTGTTTTCAAATAAGAAAATACAGTAGGTAACTAGTTTTGGGAAGAAGAAGCTAAACGCTGTGACGTCACGAGATCTAGGTTTTCATAACTAACATCTTGGCATAGATTATAGATCATGTTCAATATGCAGAGATTCCCAAGTTGTCACTAGCAGTAAAAATTGCATACGATTCAAACATCACATCACCACGTTATACAAGCTTTTTCTAGTTCTTAATTTTTCTTTAATGACTACTGGGTTTTGAGTCTAGTTTTGGTCCGTCGTTGATCATTTAGAAGCCTTCTGCTGCCCGATTTACATTGATCGGAAGGAGAGATTAATAATCAAAGTACCCATCATGAAATTAGCTTGATCCTGTATCAATGTATTTTGATCATTATTTATTCCTAAATGATTATTCCTTGATGTTCTTAAAGTAATTTCCACAATCATAATTTAGAAAAACATATTAAATATAATACCAGTGAAGATTTATTATTCATTGCTTGATTGAATAGCTGATTCATGGTATATGATTCAGATTGATCTATAAGTTTTGCCAATTATCAAAATTGAAGTTACCATATCAGTTAGCAAATTACAGGCAAGGCAAATATTGAATACACTACACTTTACCTTTTTTAGATTTAAATTAAATTAAAACATAATAAAATCTAATTTAATGAAATGAGATAACCTTTTGTTGTAATGGACCAATCACATTAATTTGTTACGTGCACACTCGCTAAAGGAGTGTGCACAAAATTGAATTCACATTTTATTATTTTTTTCATATTTGTAGACATTTTATTTTGACACTTTTTAGAAATATTTAAGTTAACAAGCTGGAGGAAGGATCCCTTCACACTTTTATTATCACACTATCACACACGTCCGACGTCATTTTTGTGAATAAAAACCAAACCGTAACGAATTTGAAGCTAATATTTTGAGGATTTTTTCCTCTTACAAAGTTCTATATGCCTACCAAAAATGAGCACAATATGAAATATAAAACCTCACAATCTACCGGTCTTAATTTAGACGGCCAGAAATTCGTTTATTTTCAACGACTCATTTTCAAAGTAGTATATGATGGTTTATACGTCTTGGAATGTGCTCATTTTTGGTAGAAACGTAGAGATATGTAATAGTAACATATCCCCAAAATATAGCTTCAAATACGTAATCGTTAGGTTTTAATTCGCAAAGATAACGTCGAACGTGTGAGATAGTGTGATAATAAAAGTGTGAGGGGATCCCTCCTCAACAAGTAATATCTAAAATTATGTTTGAATAGACATTTTCCTTATGTAAAATAATAACCAAAATATACATATAAAAAAAGAAAAGAAAAAAAAAAAACTCAAAAAAGGAGAAATAAATAAAATATCACAATGTAGCCCCTTAAACGCCTCCAAACAGAAGTATTGTATCACAAGCTTCTGAGAGACTAACTAAATCTAAGAAACCTAACCGATTAAGCAAATTTCAACAGAAACAGATCGTAATTCCAGAGATAATTAATGAGGGGTACCTAAAGTCCTAAACATGAACCAAGTGCCGAATTTGACAAAGAGGTAGACGCTTGACTATCGGCTTCAAATGAAGCAAGGCTAGTGTCACACCCCCAAAATGCCTTTGCAAATTTCTGCGAAAGTGTACCTCGGCAGCACAAGTGGTTCTGTGAATAGCTTCACCCAATTGCACTTCAGCCTTATAAGTTTGTACCAATACAAACAGCTAACTCTTCAGGTTTATCAGCGGAAGTCTTTAACCTTCTTTCTCTTCTCAAAACTCATCAAATACACCCCATAATGCATTCAATCTTTGCCATACTTTACCAACAACAATCAGCCAACCAAGAACACTTAGAACTTGACACAATCAACTCGTTTTATTGCATCAAAGGGAAGAAATACAAAACTTGCCCACTTGGGGACTTACACAGACTTGTTCACCTTTGAACCAAGCCTTAGTCTTACAAAAACTCTCCTATTCACTCACATATGCAAACCTCACTCTCACATATGCTCTCCTTGCAAGCCTGCCGAATTTTCCCCTCCTTAGGACTATTTATACAGCAGCTTTACTTGGTCAAACCGTGCATAACCGTTACACACGCATGGGACAGCCATTTGTCCCATAAAGCAGTTCTGCCAACCGCCAATAACTGTGCTAACTGGCCAGTTCTTCTCCAACTCGCGCCAATCATCCAACACCTATTCTTTAGCAGTTAGAACTCTTCTCCCACGCTTATAAACTCATTTATAACCGCTCCTCTTCACCACGCATCATTGGCATGCTTGGGAAGCTCATAACTAACTTGCAACCGTCACTTGAGCCATATTTCACCACTTGTTTTGGCATACTGGATTCTGCCTTGCGCCCACGCTCAGCCCTCTTGGCCCTGCATGCTTATCATTCTAAACTCATGCACGGACATTCCTTAAGCTTCAAATACCGATGCCAGCTCCTTAGGCTCACTCTAGTTGCTCATGCGTCATATATGCTTCACTTCGCCAATTAGCTTGACAACAACAATGCAACTCTTGCATTACTAACTTGTTTGCATTATTCAAGATTTGGCCAACCTTGAATATATGCCATAGACCAACTCTTAGTCTATTCTTCACTCTTGCATCCTCCTTGAGCTTGGGCCAACTCAATTCCATGGATATGCATCGATGCCAACATCGCATGTTGCATCTGTCACTTTGGCCATGTCTTTCCTTTCCTTAATGAAGCTTCATTGTGTCGGCCAATAAGCTTCATCACTTATCCAAATGTGTTTACAATGTAATGCTGCACTTGAACTACATTGGCCCTGTGGGTTTATGCCATTCTCGACACTTGCCAATCTATACAGTAATACCGCTATTATGGCTTGCGTTGCACTATTATAGCTTACGTTGTGCTATTATGGCTTCGCATTGCACTATTACGGCGGAGTACTGATTTGGCCTGCAACTCTGTAACGCACAATCATTGTGCTTCACTTGCAGTACCGTCATAGACATCCCCCACCTAATCCGTTCAACGTCCTCGTTGGACGCGACCCAGTATGAACACCATACTTGTCTTAACTTTGCTTCACTTGCTTTCAGAACCTTTTCTGAAAATCGACAACTACTTTTGGCTAACCCTTGCCAATGGTCCCCTCCGATTGCATCCGCATCACTTAGCTTTGTTGCTTTGCCATTGATCTCATATCTCTGAGCCACATCTCGACGTTGTGCACTACGCTTATGCTGCTACTCAAATTATGCATCAATACCAAAATGCAAATCTGAAATTCTTCTTAGCAAATTCCCCTTAGCTTGAATTTCGCCTTGAATCATTTATGCCTAAGTGTACGCACTGAATGATTCTTCTTCTACAGATCACCACGATCATTGCCATAGTCTCACGCTTTCCGACTTTGCCTTATTATCATACTCAACATGATAAGGACTTATAAACGACTTGGCCTCGTTTTTCAATCAATTTTGCTAGCAACCCGCCTTTGAACTGTTGTTCTCCGTGATCCTCATTAAGCACGTCACAAAGTAAATAGGGGTTCTTTTGCATAAGACACCCGCATTCAATACTTCATGCCTCGCCAAACTCTGATTATGCAAATATCGTTCAAGAACTCATTTCCATGAACGTATCCATTAAGTATAAGTTATATACTTATGCCATCTTGCATACTCGTACTCATGACAAGTTTTCCTTGCTCAACTTCCATACAACAAAACTATTGAGTCGCACAACCCATTTACAAAACTGTGACTAACTATCTAACATAGCTAACCCTTTAGCTGTCCACATGCCATGCTTTCAAAGCCAATATGTCTCCAAATACTTCTTTGAACTGCATTGCTAATTGCCTGGAAAGTGTGTGTCTTTCTCTACGGACATGAGTTCTACCCGACTCATGCTTGTTGATAAAATGATTTCTAACTTGTTGTATTGCTTGCACTGTCGCTGCCCATCTGCCATTGTGCCATTTTGCAATCTCCCAAACAACAACATCACTTATACATCAACTAGGACCCTTGTTCTATGCTTTCCTTATTAGCTTTCAACTTGTCTTGTCATTGCATATGTTAGGCTAAGTATGCTACTTGCAGCATCTCCCCATGAACTAGCTTTACATCGTAAATAAAGAGGCAAGACTTTATAAACGAAAACACCTTCATTCATTACTGCTCTTACATGA
The DNA here is from genome assembly GCA_023531295.1 of Papaver armeniacum. Lineage (NCBI taxonomy): Eukaryota > Viridiplantae > Streptophyta > Magnoliopsida > Ranunculales > Papaveraceae > Papaver > Papaver armeniacum. The sequence goes on along the minus strand of JAJJWW010011804.1, from coordinate 134,060 downwards.
CAATACCATGTACCATTACATGATTGATCCACTTGATCACTTTTGGAAAGCTAAAACTTCATCAACAAAGCAATTTGATTACACCAAAGCAAAGTATATACAAACTTGAAGACTCAAATAAAAGTCTGTACAACTAACACACAGAGTTTGCAACAACTAACAACTCAAGCTACATAAAACAAGGCCAAGAATACTCCTGTTTTGGCATTCAAAGTGTTGCCAATGGAGACAACAACACTTACTTGTTTTTAGCTTAGTTTCTTTTGTCGAAGTTAGCGACCACTTCGCTACGAGGTCTCTTCCTTGAACCTTCACTTCGGCCTTCACGAGTCTTGCTAGAATGATTCCCATAATCATCCCCAACTGATACATTGAGTTGTGCCTTGAGTAGACAGCTTCTAGCGAAGTGTAAACATTTGCAAATGAAACATCCCCTAAATTTCCGGGATGAAGGGAGCAGTTCCTCTTCCTTAGGTTCATGCTTGCGCTTACTGCCAACAGATTTTTCCTTCCCTTTGGCTTTTCCTTCGCAGCTTTGCACGTCTTCAGTCGTTGTGCTATTGGTAAGCTCTCTTACCGTCTGCATAGCCATTTGGATACTCTGCACTTTGCGCTTCTTAAGTTCAGCAATCACACTTGAACTTGCGTCAGCCAAAAATTGGAACATCTGATCTTCTTCACTCATGCCACACGTCTCTTGCACCAATGCAAAGAAGTTTTCAACATAGGCCTGTGGTGTACTTGTCATTTTTAGCCTACGTAAACTTTCTCTTGCATACCAAGCACCATTTCTTGGCCAGAACTGACATCTCAGTCCATCTTTCATGTCATTCCATGACATAGGATTTTCATAACCAGCAGCTTCATCTTCTTGCAAGATAGTTCTCCACCAAACCTTTGCATCACCACCAAGGTAATTGCCTCATGAGAGTTACTTTTTGTCCTTCCCTGGTTCCATTAGCCTCAAAGTATGCCTCAACGTCATACAAGAAATTCTCAATTTCTCTAGCATTTCTGGAACCTACGTAAATTCTTGGCTCGGAGACTTCGATTAGAGCTTTCTCCATGCACGTTTGCCCCTACAAACATGCCGTTCTCGATTAACCCGCCAATGCTTGCCACTTCCTCGGACATTTGCTTCGCATGGCTTGTTAGTATGGTCTTTATGTCACTGAATTGCACCTTCAATTCAGTCACTTCAGCATTGGTTTCGCAATTCATAAGGGTTGCATCAGACACCTTGTCTTCTACAACACTTACCCTCCCATCGAATTCTTTAAACCAATCTGACGTTCTTCCTTCAAGTAGGTCTAGCCTTCCATTTTCTTCAGAAACTAGAGGATTTTCAATGCCATCTGCACTGAAATCAATGGTTAGATCGCCAAGATCACCATACTCTTCAAGTTGATCAAACGTACCCGGTAGTTCTTCGTCGATCATCATGCCATTAGAACTCATTTCTAATGCAAAACTCTGAAAATAATGCGCCACTTACTTGCTCATAGGAAAATAACTTTAGAGAGAAAGAAGTACTAGTGTATTATCCAACAAATACACTCAATCGTGTACCAAACACAAATTATACCCGACTGTCACACCCCCAAAATGCCTTTGCAAATTTCTGAGAAAGTGTAACTCGGCAGCACAAGTGGTTCTGTGAATAGCTGACCGGTCGTCAGCCGACACAAATATAATTACACTTTCTTACTACTCAAAATATAAATATAGCAAGGGCAAGAAAGGATCGATCCCACAAAGAGGACTAGGTTGTCAAATTGTTATGGTTTCTATATAAAACACCGGGATTTTCTAAGTTGTGTAAATAAAAATAAACAAAAAGCAAACAAAAGAAATAAATCACGCAAATCAAGGATGTGAAATATTGGATAAAGGTTTCATCTTCAATTGTAAACAAGTTTATGAATATATGAATAGAATTTAATCTCGCTATCATCAAAAGCCATATAATACCTTATTGCAAGAATACTCCGTAATTTCCAAAGTTATCAACACACACATTAGGGCTGCGTATGTGAATTCTACCTAAAGAATAACCTAACGCCTTGCGCTAATCAAGTTCAATTCCTAGGAGCATTAAGTTTCAAAAATAGGCTAATCAATGCAATTGAAATACATTGCGCAAACAATTCGAACAAAGGTCAATTTCTACATATGATTACAAGGATGTATCACTACAACCTAGAATCATATCATGCTACTCGTATTCAAGGTTATCGCTCGATGAAAACCCTAAAATAGCTATAGATATGGATGTGAGTTCAATAAATTCTAGACTTAACTAAACAAACATTCAATCATATTGCAATACATCAATCATGCAATTATTATAACCCGTAGAAATCAAACAATAATATTGAGAGAAAACTAATTCATAAAAATCATAACTTGGTTGCAAAATCCAACTACATCTTCAACCAATAATAAAACTCTAGCTCATATTCATGGAGTTCATAACAAGAAGAAAGAGAAAAGACTTCATGGTTCTAAACCCTAGAAAACAAAGTAGAGGCAAAAGAATATGAGAAAAAGATCAAAGATATCAGAAAAAGAGATATCCCACATTAGGTAAAAGTTCTCTCTTTTATATGTTTCTCTATTTCCATAAAGGATACTCCTTCCAATATTAGGTCTTCTCAAAATCCATCTCCAAGTGGTCCACCAAGCCCATGTGTGAGAAATACCCATGTGAAAAATTCTGCCCAAAATACGTCGCCGCCAAAACTGGGATTATGGTTGGAACTTGGCCTAAAAGTCACCGGAAAGTAGCTCGGTGACCGGCAAAGTCCGCCTTGGTCCACCGGTCAACGGTCGGATCGGGTCAACGGTCGATCGATTCAACTCAGGCCAGACCGAGTCCAACCGAGCCGAGAGAGTCGGGGTGAGTCACAGAGTCGCCTCGGTCGATTGTGAGTTAGTCACCGCCCGAGATGACTTGGCCTTGCTCGTGCCAATGCATAGGCCTTAGTTGTGTAGCACAATCATTGTGCTTGACCCATGATGGCTTGCCTTCCTCGCAACTTCGATTGCATAACCCGTAATGCACCATTCTCAAGCAAATTCTCGCACTCTCAAATCACAGGCGACTTCACTTTCAGCCATCAACTCATTGCCACATCTTCCCCTGTATCTCCATCTCAGCTGCCATTTCCTCAAGCCATACATTCCTGCACCACAAGAACTAAACAACTCCAGTTGCATCTGCATCTGCAATCTTCCTCGGCTTCACTAACAGGCACTATAACCGGCAAAAACACCACAAATTCCATACTTCCATCATTCTGCTTCTCAAGCCAATACAAGACAAAGAGCACCCGCTCTCGGTTCCAATTTCATTCCATTGCCAATCGTGCACTGTCTTAGCACCACCTTGTGCAATAACATACAACTTGATCCATGCACCGCACAACCTCATTCCAGCTCAATCTCCATCGTCACAATGCCACAACCTACCACCTACAGTTCCATTACCACTAGTACCAACTAAGCTTCACCTGCAACATGACCAACTTGTACTGCTTCTCCCCAGTCATTACCATGTCCTTCCTCCACATCCATCCAAAGGCATCAGTAGCACTGGCCATAACAGGACCACCACCACTAACCCTTGTTCACTAGTATCAGCTCCTTCTCGTGCACCGCCAAGACCTCCACCTAGCTCTCAGCCATTTCAACTCGTCGCTGCCCATCCCAGCCATGATGGCTGTACACCCTGCAGCTTCAACTGCAACATAACTCCACCTGCAATTCCTATCTGTGCATCATATGACAACATTGTGGCTAGCCAATTCTCACACCACTCGCCATTCAACCTGCCATCTTGAATCTCCCTTAACAGCACCATCTCAACCCATCACTAATCCCAGCAAACCACAATCCAGGCCATCACTAACTTGGCATTGCTGCTCCATATATTTCATCACTGCCAACATCAGACTCATTCAGTCCCTTGTAGCCTCATACCCATTAATTCTCAGTACCACCCTCACTTCCATGTCAGCTTCATTGCGAATCCACCAGGTAACAACACACGGAAACCATTCTCTCGCAATCACTGCATCATTCTAATTCCTCTTCTTCTCTTCAATTCAACGACATCTTCATAACAACCACCATATCTCAATCCGCAATGCGGACCCATTTGTTGTCTAGAACTCGCAATTCCTTGTTTCCGCAACACCACCAAAACCCGTTTCGAGTTCATGCCATTACTCGCAATCCCACATTGCCTCTTTGCTCCATCTGTTTTCTCATTTACTAGCAAGAATGAATTACTAGCACCAAACCCTAATTCTTCATCTACAACTTCATGTAGCAATCAACACAAAGCTTTCAATCAACCATCGAACCACAGCAACTGATACTCGAGCCTAATTTCTTCATAAACCCTCTCCGATTTACAACTTCTATCAATCATCTGCTGCAATTCGAGCACCTAATTGCTGATGCAAATCCATGACAAAAACATCAATTTCCTTGTCTTTCCTGAACTCGATTAACAGTCAGATCCCCTTCTAGAAAGCCGATTGAACAACAAAGAATAAATCATCTCCTTCTTTTCTCTCGTCTCGAAAGCACCTAAATCACAAAACCCCTTCTCCATCTTCTCCTTCTCTGATTTCCATCAATATCATCTCCCTCGCTTCGATTTTCTCCTCTGATTCTCAGACCACTTTAATGTGCAGCCATCTCCCTTTCTTTCCTCTCTGAATTTCAGGTGAGTGTAATGAAGAATGGGAATGAGAGACGAGTTTCTCTCAATTTAGGGTTAAGGGTGATAATGACACCCGGTCACCCCTGATAAGGGCTGCTCAACTGGTACCCCTTAACCTCTCGCTAATCAGATTTAGTACTCCTCCAAGAAGAGTTGCCCCTTAACCATTACCGGGCTCCAGATAATGTTTGCCTGTGCAATGACCATTTTGCCCTTTTCGCCTCAATTTGGGTGATTTCCGCTTCTTTTCCTCCGTGCGACTCCAGAGTACCTAATAACTCAGAAACACGCGTAAAGTACATAATTCACAAGAAAAATAGCAAAGAAAGCGTAACTACTAGATAGTAAATTAGGTGTTTTCTACACCTATCAGATTCCCCCACACTTAGACTTTGCTAGTCCTCGAGCAAATCAAACAAAAACTAAATTACAACAACTCCGTGACGTCGAGGCTACGGTTAATTTTAAAGATAAATAACAAGCCTTTAAACCCCTAGGTGTCCCTAGTGGACGAGTTATAGTCTCGTGAGGGTTTACTAGAGATATACCCACAAAACCTACTTTTCCAACTTACTAGTTCTCCCGAGAAATAATAGCATCCAACGGCTAAGAAGACATAGAGATTCTCACACTAGTCATAAGAAGTTAGACACATAAATGAACATAATCTCATTCTTAAAAGTTGAGAGAGAAATAACCATCCCTTCTCGACTAAAATTCGGGTTCGGAGTGATCAAAAGTCTCGACTTCCGCCTCACAAGAAAGGGTTTTATGATATTGCTCTCAATAATAAAATGACTCTTTATGGGTCACACATGTGTCCGGTAGGAATGAAGAGAGAATCTGCGACACGTTGAATGGTAGGAAGGCAAAACCCTCCAAAGTTTTGAAAACCCACATCTTTTATATATTTTGAAAACCCATTTTTCCGACGATCTCTTCAAAGGAAATCAACCATTTAACGAAGGTGGGAATATGCTTACTTACCTGTTATCCGTTCGGCGTCTGAGATAGCACCACTCTCATAGCATCCATAGAAACGTCTTCGGTCTTCTATCGGTGTCTTCATCTTCGTCTTCGGTCTTCAACTCTTGATGATAACTCTCGAACTTCGTAGAATCTAAACAATTTAATTATTTCCTCAAATTCCTTGTCGCTTGAAACTTCATTATGGATATTCCTTTTTCCATTGGCTTTATTGAAAGAATACAAAACTAAAAACGAACTATACAAACTCAAAATTTATTTATTTTTTTTTTTTTTCATTTTTTCATTTTTTTTCATTTTTTTTTTTTTTTTTTTTTTTTTTTAAATAAGAAATTAAAAAAAAAAAAAAACAAAAAAAAAAATAAAAAAAAAAAAACTATTAACAAACCTAAAAATTTTCTCTTGTCTTTTTTTTTTCTCTTTTTTTGGGACAAGAGAAAGTAAAACTACAAATAAGATAAAATGTAAGTACAAAGGCCATGGTGTAAGTACTTTACCGCTTGATTCTTCACAACTTGTATGTCTTGATATCATAAACTTTTCGAACTCTCATCTTGATAATTTTCACTCTTTTTTGTATTGTTGCTTGTAAACCTCAAACGTTTTCAACTTTCCTTCAAATTTGTGATGCTCCTCTTGTTGGTGATGATGGTGTTTCTATGGACTGTTGGTGTTGAGAGAGATAAGGTGGATGGTGCTAACTGCGAACAAGATTACAAGTGGTATGTAAAGTTAGCAATTCGATGTCACCATCATGATTGATAAAAATAGCACTCAAGAGATCAAAATAGTGCTTCTATGGTGGGAAGTTGGACAGCTCACCATTCTGCCCGGAATTTACGTACGGTGACACACACACTCTAAAAGCACAAATTTAGACAGTACAAAGAATTGAAGGTTTGTGCCTCACATTATGTAACATGGGTAGTCTCCACTATAGGGGATCACTGTTCTAATACCGAATTCAGTCTGCACCTTATTTGCCACTGGCATGGTTAAATCCAACTTTAACTCTCATACAATTAAGAAACCCGATCATGTTCTCTGTCATCTCTAAGTTCAACCACTATTATGAGATTCTCGATGTAATCTTAGCGACATGTATACTATGTGACTCTAAACTAACTACAAGTTGGAGTTTTTATTCACTATTTACAAAAAAGTTGAAAATTTTGACTCAAAAGGCTAAAAACTCTATATGCAAAAGACTCCCCACACTTAAACTTCACATTGTCCTCGATGTGAAAAACCGAAAAATTCTGAAATTCTCGACGTAACAGATAAAACGCAAAAACTGTACAAATTGGTAAGGAATTTGGAAAAACTCCATTTCACAAAAGTTGTTCATATACGTGTTTTCTACAAAGTTTCAAAAAGGGCACAGTGTTTCGATAAACGGTCTGACAGTTATGGTCTCTGGACTGAACTACGTGCAGTCTGAATTTTTCTGGCGAAAAGGTATTCATCATAATTCTCTTCTAAGATAGATTCCGGACACAATGAAATTAAACATGGGGATGCAAATATGATATGAAAACTATAAAAATAAATAAAAACAAGGGTTTAAGATACAAAACCTATGGGTTGCCTCCCATTTAGCGCTTGGTTTAAAGTCGTCGGCCCGACTTTTTGTTATCGTCCATATACCAACAAACAAAAGTTGAGGATCCTTCCATAGAACCTGTTTTGCAAACACTAGCTTCACACAAATATTAGTATAATAAAGCAAAAGTGAAGCTATGAACCGATAAAAGCTTCCCCCACACTTATTCTTGTCCACACTTGGAAGTGTATAAAGAATATATAAGTCGGAGTACTTCCACGGTTTCTTGTTTCAAAACCTGCATAGTATGAGAATCAAGTATCTCTAATGGCGGAAAACGAGAAATAAAGTCATTCAACAATACTCCCGACACATACATTCAAACCAATAAGAGGTAAAGGAGAAGAAACAATAGGCAACGGATTAGACAAACCTTGCACAATCTCTTGTATTACGGAATCCTCTTCATCCTTGAAAAACTCAAGTGAATTATTCACCTCTTTTATATCATGGTCCTCTATTAAACCGTGCAACCATTCTTCGTCCGTTTCTGCCTTAACCAAAGTCTCGACATAAACATCATCATTACAATCATTTGCCAGCTCAATTGGGTCTTCCACAATATTGGTCATAAACCGTCTCATTCTCAACATACTCCTCCTTGTTGTAAGGCACATACTCTTTTTGGGATGCAATATTGTCCATAAGGAATTTCTTCAGAACATTCATTGCATCATCCCCAAGCTCTACCTTTTGAATAGGTTGTTGATCGTTATAAAGATCAATGCTTGAGTAAGCTACACTAGTGTCATCACATTCCTCTTCGTCTTCACCTTGATCGCAAAAAGACTCCATTGTAAACTCCTCGGGGATGTCACCATGAGTTGGTTCAAGCAATGTATCAAAATCACCGTCACTATCATAGTCAACATAAGATTGTTCCTCGCTGAATTTAGTGTTACTTATCTCTAACTCATCCTTTTGAATAGGTAAATGATCATTATTACGATCAAGAGTTGAGTTAACTACACAAATATCAACGAAAGTCCCCAAAGGTTCGCCTTTTTCAACATAATTATTCATTTCCTCCTTGTACTCATCAATGCCTTGTCTTAAAGTGGAAACACCTTTTTGAAGCTCTTGGAGTGTTCCATCCAAATTCTGAATATAGTGTTCCATTTGTTTGTAAAGCTCATTCGACAAAGAAAAAGTAGAACTACTTACTTGATTGTTAGGCCAATTATATTCCCTTTGAATGGGTGGATGATCATAACTACGATCAGAAATTGGGCCAAACATACTATGAGCACATTCGGTCGATGAAATTGGTTCCATGCTTGGTTGTCCACAAACCCGACTCCATGCTTTGGCCATAAATTGTTGCATTTCATCTACCAAACTAGAGGAAAAATTGATAGGAGTACAACTAGTCTCCCCTCCTTGTGGTTGCTCACTTACATACCCACCGTAAGAAGGTTGGAATGTATGAGAACAACTAAAAGGGTACGTGGAATATTGACCATAACCAAAGGATTGGTTTTGATTGTATTCCCCATAAGGGTGATAGTTTTCATGTTGTTGAGGTTGAAAGCCGTATTGATTGCTCCAATATGCTCAGTCCATAGAATTGGTACATTTTAAACGAGATTCTCAAAACTCGGTTAGAAACCAAAGAATAAGAAAAAGTAAAACAAAAAATAAGAAACCAAAAACAATTAACAACCACTGCCTCCCAAGAACGGCGCCAAAATTTGACCGGTCGTCAGCAGACACAAATATAATTACACTTTCTTACTACTCAAAATATAAATATAGCAAGGGCAAGAAAGGATCGATCCCACAGAGAGGACTAGGTTGTCAAATTGTTATGGTTTCCTATATAAAACACCGGGGATTTTCTGGTTGTGTAAATAAAAATAAACAAAAAGCAAACAAAAGAAATAAATCACGCAAATCAAGGATGTGAAATATTGGATAAAGGTTTCATCTTCAATTGTAAACAAGTTTATGAATATATGAATAGAATTTAATCTCGCTATCATCAAAAGCCATATAATACCTTATTGCAAGAATACTCCGTAATTTCCAAAGTTATCAACACACACATTAGAAAAATAGCGTATGTGAATTCTACCTAAAGAATAACCTAACGCCTTGCGCTAATCAAGTTCAATTCCTAGGAGCATTAAGTTTCAAAAATAGGCTAATCAATGCAATTGAAATACATTAAAACAATTCGAACAAAGGTCAATTTCTACATATGATTACAAGGATGTATCACTACAACCTAGAATCATATCATGCTACTCGTATTCAAGGTTATCGCTCGATGAAAACCCTAAAATAGCTATAGATATGGATGTGAGTTCAATAAATTCTAGACTTAACTAAACAAACATTCAATCATATTGCAATACATCAATCATGCAATTATTATAACCCGTAGAAATCAAACAATAATATTGAGAGAAAACTAATTCATAAAAATCATAACTTGGTTGCAAAATCCAACTACATCTTCAACCAATAATAAAACTCTAGCTCATATTCATGGAGTTCATAACAAGAAGAAAGAGAAAAGACTTCATGGTTCTAAACCCTAGAAAGCAAAGTAGAGGCAAAGGAATATGAGAAAAAGATCAAAGATATCAGAAAAAGAGATATCCCACATTAGGTAAAAGTTCTCTCTTTTATATGTTTCTCTATTTCCATAAAGGATACTCCTTCCAATATTAGGTATTCTCAAAATCCATCTCCAAGTGGTCCACCAAGCCCATGTGTGAGAAATACCCATGTGAAAATTCTGCCCAAAAATACGTCGCCGTAAAACTGGGATTATGGCCGGAACATGGCCGGAAAAGTCGCCGGAAAGTAGCTCGGGTGGCCAGGCAAAGTCCCGCCCGGTCCCCCGGTCAACGGGTCGGATCGGGTCAACGGGTCGGATCGATTCAACTCGGTCGGGCCCCGAGTCCAACCGAGTCGAGAGAGTCGGGGTGAGTCGCGAGTCACTCGGTCAGTTGTGAGTTAGTCACCGCCTGAGCTGATTGGTGACTTGCCTTGGCTCGAGCCAATGCATAGGCCTTAGTTGTGTAGCACAATCATTGTGCTTGACCATGATGGCTGCCTTCCACCGCAACTTCAAAGTGCATAACCTGTAATGCACCATTACAGCTAAATTCTGCTGGCTCAAATCACGGCGCTTCACTTTCACCATCAACTCATTGCCACATCTTCCCCTGTATCTCCATCTCAGCTGCCATTTCCTCAAGCCATACATTCCTGCACCACAAGAACTAAACAACTCCAGTTGCATCTGCACCTGCAATCTTCCTCGGCTTCACTAACAGGCACTATAACCGGCAAAAACACCACAAATTCCATACTTCCATCATTCTGCTTCTCAAGCCAATACAAGACATTGTTGCACCTGCTCTCAGTTCCAATTTCGATCCATTGCCAATCTGCCTTGTCTTAGCACCACCTTGTGCAATAACATACAACTTCGGTCCATGCACACACAACCTCATTCCAGCTCAATCTCCATCGTCACAATGCCACAACCTACCACCTACAGTTCCATTACCACTAGTACCAACTAAGCTTCACCTGCAACATGACCAACTTGTACTGCTTCTCCCCAGTCATTACCATGTCCTTCCTCCACATCCATCCAAAGGCACCAGTAGCACTGGCCATAACAGGACCACCACCACTAACCCTTGTTCACCAGTATCAGCTCCTTCTCGTGCACCGCCAAGACCTCCACCTAGCTCTCAGCCATTTCAACTCGTCGCTGCCCATCCCAGCCATGATGGCTGTACACCCTGCAGCTTCAACTGCAACATAACTCCACCTGCAATTCCTATCTGTGCATCATATGACAACACTGTGGCTAGCCAATTCTCACACCACTCGCCATTCAACTTTGCCATCTTGAATCTCCCTTAACGAAGACCATCTCAACCCATCACTAATCCCGAAGAAACCACAATCCAGGCCATCACTAACTTGGCCTTGCTTGCTCCATATATTTCATCACTGCCAACATCAGACTCATTCGGTCCCTTGTAGCCTCATACCCATTAATTCTCAGTACCACCCTCACTTCCATGTCAGCTTCATTGCGTAATCCACCGGGTAACAACACACGGAAACCATTCTCTCGCTTGCTGCACTCGGCTACAATTCCTCTTCTTCTCTTCAATTCAACGACATCTTCATAACAACCACCATATCTCAATCCTGCAACAGACCCATTTGTTGTCTAGAACTCTGGCAATTCCTTGTTTCCGCAACACCACCAAAACCCGTTTCAGTTCATGCCATTACCTGCAATCCCACATTGCCTGCTGCTCCATCTGTTTTCTCATTTACTGGCAAGAATGAATTACTAGCACCAAACCCTAATTCTTCATCTACAACTTCATGTAGCAATCAACACAAAGCTTTCAATCAACCATCGAACCACATCAACTGATACTCGAGCCTAATTTCTTCATAAACCCTCTCCGATTTACAACTTCTATCAATCATCTGCTGCAATTCGAGCACCTAATTGCTGATGCAAATCCATGACAAAAACATCAATTTCCTTGTCTTTCCTGAACTCGATTAACAGTCAGATCCCCTTCTAGAAAGCCGATTGAACAACAGCAACAACGTCATCTCCTTCTTTTCTCTGTCTCGAAAGCACCTAAATCACAAAACCCCTTCTCCATCTTCTCCTTCTCTGATTTCCATCAATATCATCTCCCTCGCTTCGATTTTCTCCTCTGATTCTCAGACCACTTTAATGTGCAGCCATCTCCCTTTCTTTCCTCTCTGAATTTCAGGTGAGTGTAATGAAGAATGGGAATGAGAGACGAGTTTCTCTCAATTTAGGGTTAAGGGTGATAATGACACCCGGTCACCCCTGATAAGGGCTGCTCAACTGGTACCCCTTAACCTCTGCTAATCTGTATTTAGTACTCCTCCAAGAAGAGTTGCCCCTTAACCATTACGGCTCCGGATAATGTTTGCACATGCAATGACCATTTTGCCCTTTTCGCCTCAATTTGGGTGATTTCCGCTTCTTTTCCTCCGTGCGACTCAGTACCTAATAACTCAGAAACACGCGTAAAGTACATAATTCACAAGAAAAATAGCAAAGAAAGCGTAACTACTAGATAGTAAATTAGGTGTTTTCTACACCTATCAATAGCTTCACCCAATTGCACTTCAGACTTATAAGTTTGTACCAATACAAACATCTAACTCCTCAGGTTTATCAGCGGAAGTCTTTAACCTTCCTTCTCTTCTCAAAACTCATCAAATACACCCCATAATGCATTCAATATTTGCCATACTTTACCAACAACAATCAGCCAACCAAGAATACTCAGAACTTGACACAATCAACTCGTTTTATTGCATCAAAGGGAAGAAATACATAACTTGCCCACTTTGGGACTTACACAGACTTTTTCACCTTTGAACAAGCCTTAGTCTTACAAAAACTCTCATATTCACTCACATATGCAAACCTCACTCTCACATATGCTCTCCTTGCAAGCCTGCCGAATTTTCCCCTCCTTAGGACTATTTATACAGCAGCTTTACTTGGCCAAACCGTGCATAACCGTTACACCCGCATGGGACATCCATTTGTCCCATAAAGCAGTTCTGCCAACCGCCAATAACTGTGCTAACTGGCCAGTTCTTCTCCAACTCGCGCCAATCATCCAACACCTGTTCTTTAGCAGTTAGAACTCTTATCCCATGCTTATAAACTCATTTATAACCGCTCCTCTTCACCACGCATCATTGGCATGCTTGTGAAGCTCATAACTAACTTGCAACCGTCACTTGAGCCATATTGCACCACTTGTTTTGGCATACTGGATTCTGCCTTGCGCCCACGCTCAGCCCTCTTGGCCCTGCATGCTTATCATTCTAAACTCATGCACGGACATTCCTTAAGCTTCAAACACCGATGCCATCTCCTTAGGCTCACTCTAGTTGCTCATGCGTCATATATGCTTCACTTCGCCAATTAGCTTGACAACAACAATGCAACTCTTGCATTACTAACTTGTTTGCATTATTCAAGATTTGGCCAACCTTGAATATATGCCATAGACCAACTCTTAGTCTATTCTTCACTCTTGCATCCTCCTTGAGCTTGGGCCAACTCAATTCCATGGATATGCATCGATGCCAACATCGCATGTTGCATCTGTCACTTTGTCAATGTCTTGCCTTTCCTTAATGAAGCTTCACTGTGTCGGCCAATAAGCTTCATCACTTAGCCAAATGTGTTTACAATGTAATGCTGCACTTGCACTACATTGGCCACAATGGGTTTATTCCCTTCTCGACACCTGCCAATCTATCTGATATCTAGCTATTATGGCTTGCGTTGCACTATTATAGCTTACGTTGTGCTATTATGGCTTCGCATTGCACTATTACGGCGGAGTACTGATTTGGCCTGCAACTCTGTAATGCACAATCATTGTGCTTCACTTGCAGTACCGTCATAGCTAGCTTTCACTGTACCCACCTTCACAATCAATTCAGCCTTTTCTACCTTAGCGGCCTCGTATGCACGTCTCGCCTCTTCCATCTCGGAGCGAAGTAAAGAGATCTTCTTCTCACTACCTCTGACTTCTGCTTCCAGACTACGCCTCGTCGCCTTTAGTTCTTCAATATCATGAATTTTAGACTCAAGAAGGTGAAGTTGATCATCCAACCATGGGACCTGAAAGTCCATAACAGAAGCGGTATCAACTGCTGCACGCCATCGTTGTAAGTCGGTGGAGGTAACATCACAACTAGAGAGTTCGCTCATTTGCTGAATTGTCTCCAAAAGTTCGGTTACCATGGTGGCTTGTATGAACATCGATTTAACCTTTGTGTCGGAGGCCATGTGCCCTTTGGAGGCAACCACTCGAGTATACAAGTCTTTATACTTTGGTAGTACGGGAAATACAGCTACCACAAGAAAATTTGGTGGGCATGGTTGAGGAGCAGTATACTGAGGAAGTGCACAATCGACCTTACCTTAATCAGAGAGCCCTAAGGGGGACATGAGTGAACTATCTCTGCCTCTTTCTCGGGGTTGCCCGATGTCTTGACCACATGATCTGCTAGGTTCAGAGCATGCCTTCTTCTCACTTCCCTGGTCACTCATATATGAACCACCTGTATGTCGTTTAGCCGCATGCCTGAGAGCCGATGTCCCCCCCCACTTCTCCACAAGTTTCCCCAATATCCCCATCATGATCTTAAAATATCTCCATATCCGCAACAATCTTCTGTGTACCATCAACACCACTTCCTCCCTTGAAGATTAGACAAAGACAACATGGACAGTAACTAAAGCAGCTAAATGATAAACAAGGGAAATGAAATGTAACATAAGTGGGTGTGTGTATATACCTCACAAATAGGGAGCCTTGGACAATGGCTGATGGGACTGTTTTCATCTGAACACTCTTGGGGAGAATGATCTAGCTTCTCAGGTCTGTCAGAGCAATGTGACTTGTACTTCAGTGACTTTTCCTTCCCCTTTCTCGAATCATCTGCAGCTTTGCTCATGTGAGACGCCTGTATTGGAGATACATGCTGCTTATCCAAATATTGAGTCTTACTAAGGCTTGGATTAACACCAATCTTTCCATCATCTTTTCTATGTGGTTTTATAAAGATTTCCTTTGGTGCTGGATTAACATCGTATCTTTTTCTGGGCCACCAAACTTCTGGAAGACCTTGCAGCGAAACAAAGCTGTTCATGTGAGGAACTACATGTAGTACGTGATAGAAGTCGTTACTTATAAGATTATCCCATACTGCAGTTTCTGGATCATAACAGTAGATGCCAAAACTGTGGTGAAGTAGGACTTGACGACTATTTGTAAGAGCAAATGGTACCGCACCACTCACAATTGACACTATGCTGACCTCCTTAATCCAACTCAATGAGTCGTAATCCTGCTCATTCATGTCACTAGTACCGTGTCCTCCTTTCTTCCTTAAGAACCATATGTCTAGGAATTCATGTTCCTTATCATGAATAAAACACAAGCATCCTCCCAAGACCTGAAGTTTAAAACAGTTCCGCACATTTGCAGCACGGACAAAAGGTGGTGGTTGATAGGTGCCTAAATTATATCATTTGAGTATCATTTTCGTATGCTTTTCTTAGCTATTTCTCTTGTATTTTTGTATATTACGCTTCTTTTGCATTTTATAGGTGTATTGGAGTCATGTGGTGTGAAAGAAGAAAAAGGCGTCGAAATAGGGCATATCGGATTACACTCGTAAAGCTCATATCAACCGAGTCACCTACCAAGTGAAAGCTGCGATATCTGAAGTTTGTGACATGGGCTTAATATTTAGCTTGGCAGTTCACAAGTCTAGAAACCAACATGAAGTAAATCAGACTACAAAGACCTTAGTGGATTTTACTCAAGGGAGTCGCACATGTGCAGTTCAAAGAATGATAATTAGGTCTCATTACAAGCAGAAAGGGGGTCGAGTGTTCATCAGTTCAAGCCATGAGAGACTGCATTTATCCTTTCCGTTTGCAAAGGTGCAGTTGGATTAAGGTAGAGAATATGAATTACAGGATTGGGTTGGAGCTGAGATTCATGGAGATGAAGAATTGGAAGTTGATTCAGAGTTTGAATGGAGAATTGCAAATAAATTACAGATGCTATGAAGAAGGGTATGGAGATGGTGGTGCCAAGTTGCAGTCAAGATTGATTTGCTGCTATGGGTTTAAGTTAATTTTGATAATGGCAGCAAGGTGAAATGTTGAGATTGATTGCAGTTGCAGGATTATGGAACTCGAAGGGAAAGCTTGGTCTTGGTAGAATGAGATGAAGGTTGCTGCCAAGGGTATGATGGAAGGAGCTGGCGATTGCATATTAATAAAGAATCTAGTGGTGGCTGAGTTGCAGTTGGTACTGCAGTTATGAAATGTACAGCTGGATAAAAAGAGGTTGGTGGTTGCTGGCATTTGAGCTGAACTGATGATGGAGTTATTGTTTACGGCAACAGAGAATGGAACTGGGAGTTGCAGCTGCAGAACTTGGTGCTGCAGTGAACAAGAAAATGGCAGCGAAAGCAATGGCTGAAAGGCTTGAGCTGGTGTTGTAAATAGGAGAGGCAGCTGCGGCTCAGGAAGATGCGCTGCTACTGGAGCTAGATTGAATGAGGTTACAGGGAATTATGAAGCCAGAAAGGTTGAGATGCGCTACTGGCGCAGTGAGAAATACATGGCAGTGGCTTGGTTCTGGTAAGGGCAGAAATGGCTAGGTCAGAAGCAGATGGAACTAAGTTTGTTGAGCTTTGTGTGCAGATGGAGATGGAATTATGTGATGCTGGATATTGCAGAAAGTAATTAAGGTTCACTTGATCGAGTACTTGGCAGTCAGAAGAGTGTAGCTCATTTGGGACTGTAGTGCAAGTGATGATGAATGTTAGGAAATGAGGTGTTTCTGCTGTGGATAGTCGGAGTTGTAGAGACAGTCTGTGACCGAACGGGGTGGTGCGGCGATGGTACTAGTTCTAGTTGCCAAATTTTGGAACGGAAAGTGGGAATCATAAAGTTTCACCGAATCGTGAAGGGGGTATGGAGTCGGACCCAAGAGTCGACGGACGGATATATGAGCTACGGGTCACGCTTTTGGGCACGTTTCCGCAAGAATCCAAGAATTGGCTTAGATGGTTCATTTGCGATGTATGGCTCTGAATTCTGAGTGTATGAACTGCGGAGAAGGATAGTGAGTTGCGGGGAGTTACGATAGTCTGATACAGGCTCAGGTGGTCGGAGATAATTTCTCGGTGACCAAATTCCGGCGACCGGTGATGGTGTCAGCAATCCGGCGACCCAGTTTTGGACCCAGAATTTCTAGAAGAGATGTTTTAACTCATGGGCTTGTTGGACTAATTGGAGATGGGTTTTGAGAAGACCTAAATTTGTAAAGAGTATCCTTTTGGAATGGGAGAAGCATATAAATAGAAAAGTCTTTCTCTAAACCTAGATATCTCCATTAGGGAGGCTTCTACTTGTTTTATAGGGTTTCACATGATAGATTCTTCTAAACTCTTTGTGATGATTTCCAAAAACCCAAGTAGTTGATTTATTTTCATTGGTTAAAGATGTAGTTGGATTTTGCAACCAAGTTATGATTTTTATGAATTAGTTTTCTCTCAATATTATCGTTTGATTTCTACGGGTTATAATAATTCCATGATTGATGTATTGCAATATGATTGAATGTTTGTTTAGTTAAGTCTAGAATTGATTGAACTCACATCCATATCTATAGCTAATTTAGGGTTCATCATCAAGCGATAACCTTGAATACGAGTAGCATGATATGATTATGGTTTGTAGTGATACATCCTTGTAGTCATATGTAGAAATTGACCTTTGTCCGAATTGTTATGCGCAATGTATTACAATTGCATTGATTAGCCTATTTCTGAAACTTAATACTCCTAGGAATTGAACTTAATTAGCGCAAGGCATTAGGTTATTCTTTAGGTAGAATTCACATACGCAGCTCTAATGTGTGTGTTGATGACTTAGGAAATTTATGGAGTATTCTTGCAATAAGATATTCTAGGGCTCTTGATGATAGTGAGATTAAATACGAATTCTAATCATACATTCAAAACTTGTTTACAATTGAAGATGAAACCTTTATCCAATATTTCACAACCTTGATTTGCGTGTTTACTTTTATTTTAGTTTTAATTTTATAAAAATCAGAAAACCCCCTTGTTATCTTTAGGAAACCAAAACATATTTACAACCCAAGACCTCTTTGTGGGAACGATCCTTTCTTGCCATTGCTTCATTATATATTTTGAGTAGTAAGAAAGTGTAATTTTTTTTTGACGCCTACGACAAATGATCAAATTTTAGGCCATGCCGGGGAGGCAGCGGTTGTCACTTGTTTTTGGTTTCTTATTTTTGTTTTTAGTTTTGTTTTACTTTTTCTTATTCTTTGGTTCTTAACCTAGTTTTGAGAATCTTATTTCAGGTACCAATTTCTATGGACGGAGCATATTGGAGCAATCAATACGGCTCTCAACCTCAACAACATTACAACTATCACCCTTACGAGGAGTACAATCAAAATCAATCCTTTGGTTATGATTTCCACGTACCCTTTTAGTTGTTCTCATATATTCCAACCTTCTTACGGTAGGTATGTAAGTGAGCAACCACAAAGAGGGGATGATACTTGTGCTCCTATTAATATTTCCTCTAGTTTGGTAGATGAAATGCAACAATTTATGGACAGCATGGAGTCATTTTGTGGACAACCAAGCGTGGAACCAACCATCGACCGAATGTGCTCATAGTATGTTTGGCCCAATTTCGATCGTAGTTATGATCATTCACCCATTCAAAGGGAAGATAATTGGCTAACAATGCGAAGTAAGTAATTCTACTTTTGCCTTGTCGAACGAGCTTTACAAACAAATGGAACACTATAATTCAGAATTTGGATGGATCACTCCAAGAGCTTCAAAGAGGTGTTTCCGACATAAAAAAGGGCATTGATGAATACAAAGAGGAAATGAATAATTATGTTGAAAAAGGCGACCCTTTGGGGACTTTCATTGATAATTGTGTAGTTAACTCAACTCTTGATCGTAATAATGATCATTCACCTATTCAAAAGGATGAGTTCGAGATTAGCAACACTAAATTCAGCGAGGACCAATCTTATGTTGACCATGATAGTGACGGTGATTATGATACATTGCTTGAACCAACTCATGGTGACATCTACGAAGGGTGATTATGATACATTGCTTGGACTCTTTTTGGGACCAAGATGAAGACGAAGAGGAATATGTCGACACTTGTGTAGATTACTCAAGCATTGATCTTAATAATGATCAAGAGCCTATTCAAAGGGTGGAGCTTGAGGATGATGCATTTTCGAGTGTTCTAAAAAAGTTCCTTATAGCGAGATTTGGATCCGCAAAAGAGTATGTGCCTTACAACAAAGAGGAGTATGTTGAGAATGAGACCGGTTTGACCAATATTGTAAAAGACCCAATTGAGCTTGCAAATGATTGTAATGATGATGTTTATGTCGAGACTTTGGTTAATGCAGAAATGTATGAAGAATGGTTGCAGGGTTTGATAGAGGACCATGATATACAAAAGGTGAGTAATTCACTTGAGTTTTTCAAGGATGAAGAGGATTCTGTGATACAAGAGATTGTGCAAGGTTTGTCTAACCCGTTGCCTATTGTTTCTTCTCCTTTACCTCTTATTGGTTTGAATGTATGTGCTTCGAGAATATTGTTGAATGACTTTGTTTCTCGTTTTCCGCCATTAGAGAAACTTGATTCTCATACTCTGTAGGTTTTGGAACAATAAACCGTGGAAGCACCCGACTTCTATATTCTTTATACACTTCCAAGTGTGGACAAGAATAAGTGTGGGGGAAGCTCTTATCGGTTGATAGCTTCGTTTCTGTTTTATATTACTAATATTTGTGTGAAGCTAGTGTTTTAAAAACAGGTTCTATGGAAGGATCCTCAACTTTTAAGGTTATTGGTGTATGGGGGAATCGATCTTGCAAGTCGGGCTGACGACTTTAAACCAAGCGCTGCATGGGAGGCAACCCATACGATGAGTATTTCTTGTCTTGTTTTTATCTATTTCTTGTCTTGTATTTATTTTTTCTGATTTCTTGTTGCATATCATGTAGTATTTCCCACCTTGACTTTCTTTGGACGATTCAATTTACATTGAGGACAATGTAAAGTTTAAGTGTGGGGGAGTGGTTAAGCATTTGCATTGTAAATTTTTCAACTTTTGTGTAAAGTAGTGCATAATAAACTCCAACTTGTAGTTAGTTTAGAGTCACATAGTATACATGTCGCTAAGATTACATCGAGATTCTCATAAGAGTGACTGAACTTAGAGATGACAGAGAACGTGATCGGGTTTCTTACTTGTATGAGAGTTAAAGTTGGATTTAACCATGCCAGTGGCAAATGAGGTGCAGACTGAATTCGGTAGTAGAGTTGTGGTCCCCTATAGTGGAGACTACCCATGTTACATAATGTGAGGCACCGACCTTCAATTCTTTGTACCTGTCTAAATATGTGCTTTTAGAGTGTGTGTCACCGTACGTAAATTCCGGGCAGAATGGTGAGCTTCCCAATCTCCCACCAATAGAAGCACTATTTTGATCTCTTGAGTGCTATTTTGTCAATCATGATGGTGACATCGAATTGCTAACTTACATACCACTTGTAATCTTGTTCGCAGTTAGCACCATCGACTTTATCTCTCTCTACACCAACAGGTCCATAGAAACACCATCATCATCAACAAGAGGAGCATCACAAATTCAAAGGAAAGTTGAAGATGTTCAAGGTTTATAAGCAACAATACAAAAATGAGCAGATTTTAGATTCAAGTAAAGCAACAAGACAAGGAGAAGAATTTTTACAAGTTGAAGACTATTGTACATGAGCGAATATTATCAAGATGAGATTTCGAGAAGTTTATGATATCAAGACATACAAGTTGTGAAGAATCAAGCGGTAAAGCACTTACACCATGGCCTTTGTACTTACATTTTTATTTTATTTTATCTTATTTGTATTTTATTTTCTTTTGCAACCAAAAAAAAAAAAAGACAAGACAAGAGAAAATTTCTTTAGGTTCATTACTAGTTTTATTGTTTTGTTTCGTTTTGTTTTCAATTTGTTTTATTTTTCTTGTCTCATAAAAAAAATAAAAAAAATAAAAAATAAAAATAGAGAGAGACAATAAAAATTCTTTGTATCATATTTTGGGTTTGTATAGTTCGTTTTTAGTTTTGCATTCTTTCAATAAAGCCAATGGAAGAAGGAATATCTACAATGAAGTTTCAAGCAATAAGGATTTAGAGGAAAATAGTTACATTGTCAAGATTCTATGAAGTTCAAGAGTTATCATCAAGAGTTGAAGACCGAAGACGAAGATGAAGACATCGATTGAAGACCGAAGACGTTTCTATGGATGCTGTGAGAGTGGTGCTAGCTGCACGTCGAACGGATAACGAGGTAAGGAAGCATTCCCACCTTCGTTAAGTGGTTGATTTCCTTTCTTAGAGATCGTCAGAAAAAGGGTTTTCAAAAATGAATTAAAGATGTGGGTTTTCAAAACAATTCGGAGGGTTTTGCCTTCTTACCATTCAACGTGTCGCAAGATTTCTCTCTTCATTCCTACCTGGACACATGTGTGACCCATAAAAAGCTATTTATTATTGAGAGCAACTTCATAAAACCCTTTCTTGTGAGGCAGAGTCGAGACTTTTGATCACTCCGAACCCGAATTTCTTTCTATAAGGGATGGTTATCTCTCTCTCAACTTTTAAGGATGAGATTGTGTTCATTTATGTGTCTAACTTCTTATGACTAGTGTGCAGAATCTTTATGTATTCTTGGCGCGTTGGATGCTATCATTTCGGAGAACTTTCAAGTTGGAAAAGTAGGTTTTGTGGGTATATCTCTAGTAAACCCTCACGAGACTATAACTCGTCCACTAGGGACACCTAGGGGTTTATAGGCTTGATATACGTGCTAAGTGTGACCGTAGCCTCGACGACAAGGAGTTGTATGTATATTTTAGAATTATTTTGTTTGATTTGTGTAGGATCAGAATATCGCAACAACAATACCTCGCGAGATCAATAACCGACGACATTGCGAAAGTGTCGCAGATGAGTAATATAAATGACGCAATGAATGACGACAGCCAAAACACGAGAAAGATGTGAAGACTTAGCGAGATTTAGGAAACTTGCGAGAGTATATACTTGAACGTCTGCGATATTTCGCAAGTCATTCCCGAAAATAAAGGACAACTTAGCTGTCATCCAATGTGTAATACCCTATATAAGGAGTCGAGCAGGACTGTTGAGGGGATCCTTTTTTCAAGTGTTAAGCAAATCATTAGGAGAGAGAAAGTTTGTAGTGATTGTAATTTCTTTAACTCTTTTCTATTATATCTTGTAAACATTCAAGGAATTAATCAATAAAAATTATTATCGTTCATCTTCAAATGTCTTAGTTGTATGAATTCTTGTGAGGGGTGTAGTGTAGGATTTCCTGCAACTACATATTGGAGCTAGAAACAGGGAGAGAGTAAGGATTGACATCGTGATTTGAAAGAATTTGGAGTAGTAGGGAAGGAATTTCATATAATTTTCAACAGTTTACCAAAATTAAGAAATGGCTAGAAGAAGAAATACATCTGAGCAACCAACAACTGTTAGAAGGAGTAGGAGACTTGCCGGAGAAGAGAGAAATGAAATGGGAGAATCCTCAAGAAGGAACATAAGAAATAATGAAGAAAATCAAATTCAATCACCAATTCAACCAGTAGCGGATAGAACTGTGGATTATGATAGAGTAAGTGTGCATACTTGGAGATCAGACTCTGTGGACGAAGAGGGAGAAGAACAACAATTGGTAAACAATGGATAAGAGGAGAGAGGCCGAGAAGGAATTAGAGAAATAATTCATGGAAATGAAGAGATCGCAGCATTAGAGGTGTTGATACAAACAATACATGAAGAAAGACGATTAGAGGCAGAGGAACGTACAAATTTAACAAGACAGAATCATGAATTGAGGATGGAAAACATGAGATTACAAAATAGAAGGTCGAGAAGTACTACAAGGTCAAGCTCAAGATCAGTTAGAGAGGAAAGAAGAAGAAATTTACCTATAGAAAATGTTGATGAAGAAAACCAAGGAGAAGCACAAAATCTAGGCATAGAACATTGCGAGAGAAGAGAAATGATGGAAGATCGTTATATTCCACGTCCCAAGACTCTTCAAAATGGGCAGAATGATGGAAATCAAGGAAATAGGCATCGTCAGAGGCAAAATAATCCAGTTGATGAAGAAAATCAAGAAGAAGGAAGAAGAATATTGCATGGGAGAGAAGCACAGAGGAAGCAAAAAGAGATTGAGGATGAAATTGAAATACATTATGTTGAACAAACACGTCTAGCTTGCGAGAGAGAAAGATTGAGAGCAGAAAGGGAAGAACAGGAGTTAGAAGAGGCAATTCGCCAGAATAATCATGATAATCGAGAAAGAAGGCGAGAACAAAATCGCAACAATGATAATATTAATGAAGAATATGAAAGAGCACAAAGGAGAGCTGATAGGCAACAAAGAAGAGAAATTGATAGATATAACGATTGTGCGAATTCGTGAAAGAAGTGAAGGAGAAGATCGCAGAGAAAGACGAGAAGAGAATGATGAAAGTCAAAGCAGACATGAACGCGGGAGAAGAGAAGCGGAACTAAAAATACCAATAGATCCAAATTCTGATGTAAATGAACAAATTTTGAGAGAATTGGCAGAAATGAGAGGAATGATGAACAATAAAAGGGGAGGAGGAGGAAAGAAACAGTTGGATGAAGCCATAGAAGAAGCTGCGAAAACTCCGTTCACACAAGAGATACAATTAGGAGGAATACCACCGAAGTGCAACTTACCGACATTAACCAACATTTTCGATGGAACAACTTGCGCGATACAGCATATCAAAGCTTACATGAGATGTATGTTGCAATGGGAGAATCATGATGCTATATTGTGCAAATATTTTGCATGAAGTCTGACAGGAGAAGCTTTGAAATGGTTTGAAGGGCTACCAAAGAATACAATAACATCTTTCAATCACTTGCAGGCTATATTTTTAGGGGCATATATAAGTAATAATTCCTCGCGACTGTGTATTGAAGATGTATTTGGGTTAAAACAAAGGGTCGGTGAAAGTTTGAAGCATCTAACCAGTGAGGTGGAAGACAATGTGTAGCGAAATGGTCAGTAGGAGGAGAGATATCTCATCTTATCATTCATTAATGCTATGTTCGCGACAAATCTGTTGTATATTCAAATTTTTAGAGTCAAGAATACAATCACAATGACTCGAGTTAAGAGAGCTTCGGGAGGAGTATATTGCTCTAGAGGAAAAGCAAAATGAGATGGAAACATACCCCGTCGCGAATACAAGTTCGGGAGCTCGCGAATGCAAGTTTGTTACCCAAATTGATAAACACCGTGGCGAGTACCTCGCAAGGTCAACAAGGAATGAGGATACCGATGATGGTCAAAGAAAAGTTGGTAGCCATGGGAAGTCGCGATCGGGAAGAATTTGAAAGAGAAAGAAATTTCTATAACCGTAGCGGAAATAATAAAGTTCAAAGGCTTGATCAAAGCAAGAAACCTATGGAGGTCGAGGCATAATCCGCAAGAAATCTATGGAGGTCAGAGGCATAACTATCATAGAGGGCAGCGAGGCCATAGGGTAGTCTGGGAAGAAATCAAGATGCCTCCATTAAACGCTAGCGTGGAGAAAATATGGGAAGCTATAGTCATGATGGAAAACATACATGCACCATGGAACATGGGGAATGAACCACCTCCAGGTGACAGAAGTCATGAATTTTGTTCCTATCACCATTTTCATGGACACCTAACGAATGATTGTAGGAATATAAAAAGAATCATCCTCAGAATGATAGATCAGGGAAAGCTAAACCATTTATTAAAATGTGAAGAGAAGACTCAACCATTACCAACACCTCCAGAAATTCACAGAGTAAATACAACAAAAGGGAAAGAAATGTTTGTAGTAGAAGTTGGAGCGAAGGCCAAAAACTTGTTTTGCAACTCTATCGTACATTCGTATAGGACAATCGAAGATTTTCATGATAGTGTTCTCAATAGGGTTTTCGCAAGAGATGCTGACAATAGAGAAGTAATGAACATCGCGAAGACATCACCACTAAAAGAATGGCAAACGCGGATTATTTCTTTTACCGCAGAAGAGGTACCTGAGGGTGGCGAGATGCATGACAGTCCATTAGTGGTAAGATTGGAAATCAACCCAAAACCTGTTGATGATGAAGATGATGGGGAAGAAAATTCATGGGCTATAAATAGAATCTTAATTGATACTGGAAGCTCTGTAAATATCCTTTTTTACCACACTTACAAGACTATGGGGGGGAAAGACGAAGACTTGATACCTTCAACCTATAAGATTTATGGTTTTAATGGTACTGCCAATAAACCTAAAGGAGAAACTCATATGCGAATACCACTGAAAGGATTATCAACTGAAATCTTGTTTTGCATAGTCGATGTGGAATCCCCCTATAATGCATTAATTGGGCGACCCTGGTTACACGAGATCTTGGGTGTAGCATCAACTTACCACCAGTGCATCAAATTTCCTCATCCCAGTGGTGTTGGAGTTATAAAAGGAGATTGGGCTGAGGGGCAAAAGTGCTATGAAGTTGATGTGGAGTCTTGCGAGGAAAGGGCTGCTCAAAAGAAGAATGGGAAGAGGAATATCAAAGAAGACCAAAGAAGAGAAAGACTGATGGTGGACACAATAGAAGTGAGAGATGAAGATATATTGTGAAATCAGTACTTGAAGACAATTGGAAATTGCGATGGTCTCGCAAAAGGGAAGGAAATATCTGGAAATTTGAATGAAGAAACAGAGAGCAGCAGGAGTAAGAAGTGTAAGAAATAAATAATTGATTTTAGAGTTGTGTAGAAAAAAAAAAAAATGACGATCGAAGAAGGAGTACGCGAAAATCTCGCGATACATGAATATGATGAAAGTTTGGTTAAATAATTACAGCGAGATCATAGAAAATGAAGCAAGACTATGTGATAATTTCGCAAAGATAATGAGAAGAAATAATCAAAAATCAATGAATGATTACAAGAATTACTAGAAATGAAAGAATGAGTGAATGGGACGAACCTTTATGGCGTACACCCTACTTCGCGAATGATATTTCGCAAGAGGAAAATGTAAGACCTAAAGTGCGTCATATAAGGGGGTATCTCTTGACATGGCTCAGGGAAAAGGTTACACCGCCCCTGGAACCGAGTCATGAAAATTTTGGGTCAATAAAGCCCATCCGGGAGAGATACCTTGGATTTCCAACTATATATATAAGGTTATACCCTGGTTGGACCGAGGGTCTCTTCCAAGGAGTCAGTGTATGACCAAGGCGCCGAGGTACACGGTTGAGCCAAGAGTGCCTGGGGCATTTGAAGTGTCTCGGCCATTCTTGGCAATTCTTGGCACATGCTGCACTCGGCCCGAAGAAAACTCCACTTAGGGTGTAGTCTCGTAACCATAAGCCCTATAGGTATAAGGGATAAGAGGCTGCGAAAACAACTGGTTGTTGTTAAGACCAGATGGGAGGAGATAGTCTTGTATGGCCGATGTACGCCTCCTTGAAGGGCAACCAGGGAGATGATAAGGGCGGCACCCTCCATTAGGGAGCTAATAAGTGTCTTAAGACGCAAATGTCATGAGGCTCTATTTTCGCAAGAAAATTTAGGCTTGCCATATTTGTGCGATGATCCTAAAGAGGCAATAATACTAACGCGAGGGTAAAACGAGATCAATGGGTCTTTACATGAAAGTGTAAAGACGTCCTGCGATTTCGTCGCAAGACGGCAATGTCATGGGGCTTCAAGTTCGCAAGAATTTTTAGGCCTGTCATATTGTCGCAAGAAAAATATCCTGCAGAGGCAATAATACTAAAGAAATGATAAGACAAGATCAATGGGTCATTACATGAAAGTGTAATGACGTCCTGCGATTTTGTCGCAAGATGACAATGTCATGGGACTTTATGTTCGTAAGAATATTTAGACCTGTCATATTGACGCAAAAAAGAGGGGTGGCAAAATAAGACCTTTAACTAGGAAGGCAAAATAAGACCACACAAGAGCAATGATAATGCAAGATCAATGGGTCATTACATGAAAATGTAAAGACGTCCTGCGATCTTGTCGCAATGATGAATTTCAATATAAACAAAGATAAGATCACACAAGAAATTGAGTAAACAAATAAACTTGTGAAAATGACTATATTTCTTCATTTATTTGTGAAGAATTAGCAACAACAGTTGCGAAACTAAGAAGTATTATTATCGATTTAATCTCTCATGTGAAAATAAATAACAGAGGCAAATATGGGAATGATTAGAATAAAAACTTGTTATTTATTTTCATATGATAGATTTACAGTAAGAGATTACAAAAATGGAAGGCTAGAAGGATAAATGTACAAATATCACAAGAAGAGAAAAAGGAAAATGGAGCTATCTCTCAGTTCATTCTTCTTTTTCATCAAACTCTTTATCAGACTCCTCTTCTTCGCTAGCATCACTATCAGAAACATTCAAGGAAGGTATATTTTCAGGAATCTCATCAAGAAGGCAAGGATATGAAGAAAGAGGAATGTTGTGGTCATTGCAAAACCTGTCTCAATAGTTTGATTGCGAAAATGGACAAAGCATCATTATTGAAATTCGCTCGATAGTTTGTAGTTGCTTCTTGACTTAGAATATTTGTCATTGCGAAGAGAGAAGTCTTTGCAAGTTGTGCTTTCTCGATTCAAGTTCCTTAATTCTAGTTTGAAACCTCTTCTCGCATTCTCCGCGAACAAATGACAATGAGTCGATAATTTAATAGCGAGTTTCACAAAAAAGAAGTGGTAAAGTAATGAAGAACAAGTTAACAACCTTCTCCTCAAAATCATATCTTTAACCAAGGCAGTATGCTCAACATGAAGGCCGACGCTAACACCTAAGTTATTTCCGGCATTATCTAGAACTTTCGCAGCCTGCGAATTCATCATCACTATTTATGACAAGAAGTGAACGAATTTGATTTTCTCGCTCATTAAGTATGGCATTTTGGCGAAGAGATTCATCTCGTTCAATTTGGACTTCAAGAAGAGTTTTTTGGAATTTCGCTAATGCCTGTGCACCTTGATTAGCAATGCGATCCTTGTCATCTATAAGGCTATTAATTTTCTTCCTTAGAATATTATTATTCTCGTGGGAACTAAGATATAAACGTTTAAATCGGTTGGCTAAACCTAAACTAGATCTATGCTCAATTTCTAAGAGACGAAATTTGGTTTGAAGTTCATTTAATGAAAGAGATTTAATTTTGTTTGACGAACTACTTAAACATTCGTTGAGATGAGCGAGAAGAGCATCATCATCCAGAGGCTCAGGAAATGATTGGAGAAGGATGGCTTCGTCAGAAAGATTATAAATGTCTGCGAAAATGATAAGTCAGGCAAAGAAAAATAAATGACAAAGTAGAAACGAAGAAAAGAGAAGAGTTTTATACCATAAAGTTGTTGATTAGCACTTTGAAGGGTAGATATCTTATTCCTCTGGGTAGAAGACTCAGCTTCCAACTGTTGAATTCTTTCGCGAAGAGTGGCAGTCTCATTTTCATTCTTCTTGCGAGATGACGCAACTTCAATTTCTAGTTATTCGGTCTTTTTGTGAAGCTGAAGATTTTTCTTTTCAAAGTTGTTGCGCATCTTCTCAAGATCTGAGGCAACAACAAAGGAAGCTCTTCCAGACTATAAAGAAAGATAAAGGAACTATTAATATATGATTTAAAGTTAAAATTATGAAGGAATAAAGAAGTATAAACATACCAAGGCACTGAGTGCATTCAAGAAGCTGGGAGTCATGATTTGGAGATCCCCTGAAGAGACTCATTACCCTCCAGTAAAGAAGCATCACATATACTTGCGAGAGCTTCGCATATACCAGAGAGGCCGTCATCTCCAAGCCCCTGCATGGAGTCTGAAAAGATATTAGACAATAACGTCATAGGAGATTCAGATGAATGATCCTCCTTCGCGGTAGAAATATCTGCATCATCGTCTTCTTCATCGGAACTCTCACTAGATTGAGGACTTGAGCGAGAAGAAGAATGGGTCTTTTGTTTTTTTTAGAAGGCGGTGCAGCAGATTTTTTCTTGTGAAGAGGTTTTTTACCATTTCTTTTAACTCTCGCAGCTTTTGAAGCTTCCTCCTTGCCGGCAATTTCAACACCAACCTACATACACGAATGAAGATAAGAAACAGAGGCAACAATATTGTGAATAACAAGAGAAAATATTTCTTACTTCATCCGTGATTGAGCGAAGTATCGCCAAATTACTTGGCTTTGGATTTCTTTCATAACTTTTTCTAAATTTAGTGATCTGAAAATTTCGCAAGTTTAGTAAATATAAAAGGAAAGAAACATCGCAAAGTGAATGAAAATTAGAAAGTATACCTCTTTTGCTTTCTCGGGCCAATTAAATACCCAAGGATGATAATTTGCGAGATTCGCGAGCGATATCTTGGAACCTGAAATGTAAGGTCCGTTCAAAAATAGCGGAAAGACACACCATTTCTCATCTTTAGAGAAGCGAGGAACATTGTTCTTGCCAGAGTGCCAATCAATATCTAACATGAGTATCTTATCGTTGGGAACGTTCTCTTTTCTTTTCAATCGAGCACCCCAGCGAGATTTATCATTCTTCATATTTATCATCTCATAATTTTCAAAAAAGTTTTCTACTGAATACTTTTCAGCGATTATCTCTAAGTTTGCGAATTTAGGATCTTTGACGTCATCAGGATATAGAGATCCCTTACCAGCGCCACGATTGGCGAATTCAAGCATTAGACGGATGCAATCACCACTTAGTTGATAAATAGCTCGCGAGAATTTCTCATGAGAAAGGATTTCATAGAACAAGGGTAATTCGGGATTGTAGAGAGGAATGGGAAGACCTGCGAGGAGTTGACCTAGCGAGATTATGATTTTCTGATCATCACAATGATGATCAGTAAACAATTTTGCAAAAAGAATAGATGAAGGTTCTTGATTGGGAATGGTGGACAAGGTGAAACCCTTTTCTTGTAAATTCTTTTGAGTCTCACCCAAGAGAGTTTCATATTTACGACCAGGTGGAGCCATTCTCAGAATATGGGAACGATTAGAAAGTTAAAGATCAAAAGAAAGAAGAAAAGAGAGATTTGATGAGCGAGAACGTGAATGGCGGAGGAGAAGAATTGAAGAAGATTTGTAGAGAGAAAGTAAAAAAGAAGAAAAGGAAGGTGAGAAAACTATATATATAGAAAAATTCTCGAGAAGATAAATGCATTTAATGCGAGAAGAAACGTGAATGGTCAAGAAAAGACGGTTGAAAGAGACGTGTCAAGAAAAGAGCGGAAGAAGAAACATGTGTAATAAATTCTTTGTAAAAGTACGGGATCATAACAGAAAAAGATGAACCGTTGAGGCATTTCAAAAATACTAATTCTCGGGATCATAACAGAAAAAGATGAACCGTTGAGGCATTTCAAAAATACTAATTCTCATGACATTCTCTTCTTCGCAGAGAAGACATGAGAAGAGGCAAGATGTAGGATCAGAATATCGCAACAACAATACCTCGCGAGATCAATAAACGACGACATTGCGAAAGTGTCGCAGATGAGTAATATAAATGACGCAATGAATGACGACAGCCAAAACACGAGAAAGATGTGAAGACTTAGCGAGATTTAGGAAACTTGCGAGAGTATATACTTGAACGTCTGCGATATTTCGCAAGTCATTCCCAAAAATAAAGGACAGCTTAGCTGTCATCCAATGTGTAATACCCTATATAAGGAGTCGAGCAGGACTGTTGAGGGGATCCTTTTTTCAAGTGTTAAGCAAATCATTAGGAGACAGAAAGTTTGTAGTGATTGTAATTTCTTTAACTCTTTTCTATTCTATCTTGTAAACATTCAAGGAATTAATCAATAAAAATCATTATCGTTCATCTTCAAATGTCTTAGTTGTATGAATTCTTGTGAGGGGTGTAGTGTAGGATTTCCTGCAACTACAATTTGCTCGAGGACTAGCAAAGATTAAGTGTGGGGGAATTTGATAGGTGCCTAAATTATACCGTTTGAGTATCAATTTCGTATGCTTTTCTTAGATATTTCTCTTGTATTTTTGTATATTACGCTTCTTTTGCATTTTATAGGTGTATTGGAGTCATGTGGTGTGAAAGAAGAAAAAGGCGTCGAAATAGGGCATATCGGATTACACTCGTAAAGCTCATATCAACCGAGTCACCTGCCAAGTGGAAGCTGCGATATCTGAAGTTTGTGACATGGGCTTAACATTTAGCTTGGCAGTTCACAAGTTTGGAAACCAACATGAAGTAAATCAGACTACAAAGACCTTAGTGGATTTTACTCAAGGGAGTCGCACATGTGCAGTTCAAAGAATGATAATTAGGTCTTATTACAAGCAGAAAGGGGGTCGAGTGTTCATCAGTTCAAGCCATGAGAGACTGCATTTCTCCTTGCCGTTTGCCGGAGATCGAGATGGTGGTTTTTTCATCAGCAGATACAAATATTTGGTGGCTGTTCACCATGGGTCAAGAGACCTATCTGAAGCTGAGAAGAAGAAGGAAGAAGGAGTATAGTTGCTGGCGTTCTGGACCAGAAAAGGGGAAGAGATTGAGCTGTAGATGCCACGGATTCTGTTGGGTGTTTGAGTGTAACTCAAGAATTGGGTTCGAAATGATGAGTCTTTGGCAAAGTTTCTTGACCTGAAATGAACAAAGAATGAACAAGTTTGCTTGCCATTATTCGGGTGTTGTGTGAAGTGCAATTGATGTGTGTTTTAGGATCTGTAACGGATCTGAATAAATGGGTTTTGTGTGAAATTGATTGCAATGCAGGGAAGGAGCAGTGAAAAGTTACAAACTCAACAAAGTTATATCCACCATTAGTCTGGAAAACGCACAACAAAGCTCGAGATGGCCTAAGTGACCAGATACTCTTGCCGCAACAACATACCGGCCATGAGTTTCGTGGTCCGAGCTACAAGGATTATGGGGTCCGTGATGTGCCGAGAAGAATAGTGGTGTTGTTCTTGAAATGAGAAGATGGGTTTAACTTCAGGTGGATGAACTTAAATGAAGGGTTGTGACATAATGGTGCCGCAAATCGTGCGTGTAATGGCATTTCAGGTGGTGGATTGTTGTTTGGCAGGTATTGTGGTCAAAACCTGGCTGGAGATGTTGGTATAAAGCAATGCAGAAGACATGATACTGTTGCTGGTTCAGGTGGAATGAATTGTAAACTGATGTTACAAAAGGCAACTCAGGTGCAGGCTTTGACGATATGACGATTGCAATGGACTGTGGGGTTTGTGCTTGAAAGGGAATTTTAGGTGGAGCTGCTATTGGATGCAGTTTGTATAAGAATGTGTGTTTGAACTGAAGTCGCAGCCCGATTGCGGTCAGGCAGAGGGGTTCTTTGTTGCTCGAGGCAAGGAGGAAGAATGGATGGTCCGAGGATAACGAGGACTCGGATATGATGTCGCCCATCAGTTCATAGTAATGGAAGGCTACAAAGATGGCTAGAACTTGGAATTGAGACCAAGTGAGAAGTCACATTGTGTGAATATATCTTAAGGCGTGGAGGAACTGAATTGCAAAGGTGCAGTTGGATTAAGGTAGAGAATATGAATTACAGGATTGGGTTGGAGCTGAGATTCATGGAGATGAAGAATTGGAAGTTGATTCGAGTTTGAATGGAGAATTGCGGATGAATTACGAATCTTTGTGAAGAAGGGTATAGAGATGGTGGTGCCAAGTTGCGATCAAGATTGATCTCACCATGGGTTTAAGTTAATTTTGATAATGGCGAAGGTGAAATGTTGAGATTGATTGCGGTTGCGGATTATGGAACTCGAAGGGAAAGCTTGGTCTTGGTATAATGAGATGAAGGTTGTTGCCAAGGGTATGATGGAAGGAGTCAAGCGATTGCATATTAATAAAGAATCTAGTGGTGGATGAGTTGCGGTTATGGTACCGCAGCTTATGAAATGTGCAGCTGGATAAAAAGAGGTTGGTGGTTGCTGGCATTTGAGCTGAACTGATGATGGAGTTATTGTTTACGGCAACAGAGAATGGAACTGGGAGTTGCAGCTGCAGAACTTGGTGCTGCAGTGAACAAGAAAATGGCAGCGAAAGCAATGGCTGAAAGGCTTGAGCTGGTGTTGTAAATAGGAGAGGCAGCTGCGGCTCAGGAAGATGCGCTGCTACTGGAGCTAGATTGAATGAGGTTACAGGGAATTATGAAGCCGAAAGGTTGATGCATGCGCATCACGGCGCAGGAGAAATACATGTCGTGGCTTGGTTCTCGTAAGGGCGAGAAATGGCTAGGTCGAAGCGAGATGGAACTAAGTTTGTTGAGCTTTGTGTGCGAGATGGAGATGGAATTATGTGATGTTTGGATATTGCGAAAGTAATTAAGGTTCACTTGATCGAGTACTTGGCGATCGAGAAGAGTGTAGCTCATTTGGGATTGTAATGCAAGTGATGATGAATGTTAGGAAATGAGGTGTTTCTGCTGTGGATAGTCGGAGCTGTAGAGACAGTGCGAAAACTGAGCAGAATTGGTGCGGCGATGGTACTAGTTCTAGTTGCCAGATTTTGGAACGGAAAGTGGGAATCATAAAGTTTCACCAATCGTGAAGGGGTATGAGTCGGACCCAAGAGTCGACGGCCGGATATATGAGCTACGGGTCACGCTTTTGGGCACGTTTCCGCAAGAATCCAAGAATTGGCTTAGATGGTTCATTTGAGATGTATGGCTCGAATTGTGAGTGTATGAACTGCGAGAAGGATAGTGAGTTGCGGGGAGTTACGATAGTCTGATACAGGCTCAGGTGGTCGGAGATAATTTCCCGGTGACCAAATTCCGGCGACCGGTGATGGTGTCAGCAATCCGGAGACCCAGTTTTGGACCCAGAATTTCTAGAAGAGATGTTTTAACTCATGGGCTTGGTGGACTAATTGGAGATGGGTTTTGAGAAGACCTAAATTTGGAAAGAGTATCCTTTTGGAATGGGAGAAGCATATAAATAGAAAAGTCTTCACATGATAGATTCTTCTAAACTCTTTGTGATGATTTCCAAAAACCCAAGTAGTTGATTTATTTTCATGTGGGAATTAAATAAATACCCCTCCTTTTCATGGGTCTTCATAAACACCCTTAAGAACTTCATAAATACCCCTAAAGGGTATATTTTAAGTTTTTAGGGTATAGTTTTTGGCACATCTAAGATTATATTAAGTCAATTCAACCTCCGTAGGAGGTTTGGGTTGACGCTTTCACACGTCAAGAACATACTAGTTCATTTTCATTATCCAAAAAGTACTAGTTCATCCACTTAAAGAAACCCCTTAGGGGTATTTGTAAAATTCTTAGGGGTATTTGTGTAGACCTTGAAAACGAGGGTATTTAATTAATGTTCCCTATTTTCATTGGTTAAAGATGTAGTTGGATTTTGCAACCAAGTTATGATTTTTATGAATTAGTTTTCTCTCAATATTATCGTTTGATTTCTACGGGTTATAATAATTGCATGATTGATGTATTGCAATATGATTGAATGTTTGTTTAGTTAAGTCTAGAATTGATTGAACTCACATCCATATCTATAGCTAATTTAGGGTTCATCATCGAGCGATAACCTTGAATACGAGTAGCATGATATGATTATGGTTTATAGTGATACATCCTTGTAGTCATATGTAGAAATTGACCTTTGTCCGAATTGTTATGCGCAATGTATTACAATTGCATTGATTAGCCTATTTCAAAACTTAATGCTCCTAGGAATTGAACTTAATTAGCGCAAGGCGTTTGGTTATTCTTTAGGTAGAATTCACATACGCAACTCTAATGTGTGTGTTGATGACTTAGGAAATTTATGGAGTATTCTTGCAATAAGATATTCTAGGGCTCTTGATGATAGCGAGATTGAATACGAATTCTAATCATATATTCAAAACTTGTTTATAATTGAAGATGAAACCTTTATCCAATATTTCACAACCTTGATTTGCGTGTTTACTTTTATTTTAGTTTTAATTTTATAAAATTCAGAAAACCCCCTTGTTATCTTTAGGAAACCAAAACATATTGACAACCTTAGACCTCTGCGTAGGAACGATCCTTTCTTGCCCTTGCTTCATTATATATTTTGAGTAGTAAGAAAGTGTAATTTATTTTTGACGCCTACGACAACGATCAGTGGTGGGAGCAAGTATAACTTCTCCTCGGACAAATCGAAGGACACAATCTTCTGTTCCAAGTCAAGCCAATGAAGGGCTCCATTTGCAAACGTAGCAAATGAAGAACGATCATCAGAACTTTTCTGCCAAGTGTATCGCAATGAGTAAGCAGTTTCTCCCAAGTATCTCCAACCAATGCCACTACCAAGTGTATATACCTGGACCTGCCCCAAGGGTTGATTCTAAAGATAGTAGATTCTAACAATTTTGTACTTGTTACTAGAATTATGGTAACCAAAACCACACACCATAGAATGTAACCTTTTCGTCCAATCTATCTCACAAGGTCTCAGCCCTGGCAAATTCACATACTCACCGGTGATAGGATTACAAATATAGGTAGGTTCATGATCATAATCACAATGATCATCAGGTCCATAACCGCCTTTAGAATAGCAAATCAACCCGTTACATGATCCAACCAATGTCTGATAATTCGTGGGAGGCTGGTTAATCCTTCCAAGTTTCTTACTAGGCTGATCATCATACTCTCCATAGTAAAGTTGGCGGCCTGGTTCCCGTGTAAATTTAAAGACGAAAAGGAAACCAGAACAAACCTTGGAAGCAATAAGAGAAGAATGACTTGAGTTACTATTACCATCATTCTGTAATAATTGATGTAGGTGCTTATGAGCAAAGGAAGGATGATGCAGTAGGTGTCGCCACGTTTTGCACACTTGTCTGCACTCCAAGACTGAATCAGCGAGTAAGCGGGAAAAAATTTCTATGGTAAGTTCTGAGGGGAGACTGGTCTCCATACAAGTAAGCATCTCTATGCAAATTTACTTATGATCTCAACAAATGTGAATTCTCGGCATTTCTCGACTCTTCTTCTTCTAGCTCTCTTGTTCCTCCTACTCCGCCGAAAATAGAAGAGTCATGATGTAAGTAAAAGGCCAACTCAACGATACTATAACACATGCTTGCTCAACATATTATTCCGAGGCGGGTAAATTAAGTATTTCTTTTTGCAAAATGACCTGGTTTTATACACATAAATGACCATAAAATTATGCAAATCTTAAAATTGGCATAATCGTAGATCACAACTTTTCAATGATCCGTTTCGGTGTATGAGACCATCAAAAGACCCAATACCTAGGTCCTGTCTAGGATAAAATTACTCCCAATCTTAGAAAAGATCTTCCAAATCTATAAAAGTGTGTCACTTGGTAATACATATAGTGGAGGGAGATTTCTTCTAGAATGGACTTCAGTGGGAAGCAAGGTGTCAAAGGAATACAACACCTAGGGTAAAATAACCTTGAAGGTAAAGGTACAAAAGTTTTTGTTTGATCAATCTTTGTTCTTGTTTCCTAGTTTTTCATCTAGTTGCTGTTCTTACAGGTGTCTAGGTTGATCAGTCTATCTCTTGTAATTACACTTATGCGGGATGATCATTAACACCTTTATTAATTTTCCTATTCCTACGAAATTTCATATTTTTTATACAACCTTGCTCATGTAACTAATCGAGTAGGTGACTTTTATGTTCGACAACAATCAATAAGTAACATGTCACCTTGAACTATACTGAAAAAGTCTAACTGTCTAAGATGTCTCAGTTGAACACATAGTAGTAGACCTCACTTTAATCCTGGAGATGGTTCGATGAATGATTAGTTAAAACTTGACAAGTACATCGATATAAACACATAAGATGTTATCTCTGTCAATGAAGGTCTCATTCATATCTAACCATGATAAAATGATACTACAATGACTGCAACATAATCCAAGTAACCATATGTAACTGGGAACATACCTTAGAATTTGGTAATCACTTGAACTTCTGTATGTTTGGAAGGACTTTGCTTTTGTGAACAGAAAACGATATTGTGTTACGTTACACGATTCCTCTATGGTGTTATTCGAAAAATAATATCACCTGTAGAAAAATTATATGACATACTCATTTAGCCAGTTACAGTTCCAACCAATATCAAGTTCAAGAAAATGTTCAAACTACAATTGCGACTGGTTTCCATCACATCTGCATCCTTAATTATAAGATAACTACATCATAGTTCACAATTTTGATCATTTCAATTTGTTCTAACCCAAGTTAATTAACTGATGAAATCATGTTTCTTCCTAACCCAAATTAATCAACTTAGCTAACAAATTCATTAAGAAAACCTAAAAATCAATCTTACCCACAACTCAAACTATAAGAATACTAACGGATATGACCGAAAAACTTCAAGCACCAAAGCAAAAAATCTAAAATCTAAAATAACAACGATGTAGAAGTCATACCCCTCCCGAGATCCAACCAAAATGTATACGTTTATTTACGAGAGAGGTTTATTAACCAAGGGTTTAACGGTTTAGGGATTTTCACATTTTTAGGATTAGAAAATGAAACGAATCAAGGGGTACCAAAGAACAAAGCGCAACTAACTAAACTAAAGGATGGTTTAATATCCTAAAAATTGGTATCCCAATGTCAGGGGTTTTAATTGTAAAGGAAGAGCAGAAGTTTTAAGAAGGATGACAGTAGAAAAAGTTTCTTTTCTTTTGATACAAGAAACTCAAGCTAAAAAGATTGCAGATTACCAAATTCGTCATATTTGGGGCGCAGATAATTTTAAGTATATCCACTACCCTCGGATGGCAGATCGTGGTCTTCTTACAATCCGGATGATTCAACTTTTGAGCTTATTGATGATCTTCAAGGTCCATACTCAATCACTCTTTTACTTAGAAATAGAGTTAATGGTTTTGTTTGGATGCTTTCTAATATTTAAGGCCCGGCTAGTAATGAGGACAAAGAATTGTTATGGGATGAGTTATGGGATATTAGGGGATTGTGGCAATATCCGTGGATTTTGGGTGGTGATTTCAATTGCATTAGATTCACTAATGAGAAGAATACATCAACTAGAAGAACTAAATCCATGAAACAATTTAATAGGTTTATAATAAAAGCAGGACTTGTTGATCTCCCACTTTTGTTTGGGAAGTATACCTGGACAAGTAAGAGAGTAAATCCAACTCTGACAAGAATTGATATATTTTTCTTCTCGGATGATTGGTTAACTTTGTTTCCGGATATTAAACAGTCGGTGCTTATCAGGAGTGCTTCAGATCACTCTCCTATCTCGTTGCAAGGTGGACCGCAGAAGTTTCTTCGTTCCCCTTTCAGAGTCGAGGCTTACTGGTTAGAGGAAGAAACATTCTTTGAAGTTATGAGATTCTGGTGGAATAAATTCCAATTCCGAGGTTCAGCCGGTTTCATTTTCGCGAAAAAGTTGCAAAGTTTGAAGCCTATTTTGAAGAATTCGAGTAGAGATAAGTTCATGAATTTAGAAACTAAGCAGCAAGCTTTTGAGAAGGAGATCGGCCGTTTAGATGCAAAGGAAGAAACCCATTTCCTCTCTCAACAAGAATTTAGTGATCGAATTTCTTTATTGGGTAAGTTTAAGGAAGTGTCTCACCTGGTGCATCAAAAATGGCAAATTAGAGCTAAAGTGAATTGGGTAGAGAAGGGAGAAAAGAATACTTCTTATTTTCATGTGGTGGCAAATGGCAAACGGAAAGCAAATTGGATTCATAAAATTCAAGTAAGTGGACAGGAATTTGTTTCTTCTGCTTCCATCCAAAACGAAGCTAAATCTTTTTTCTCTAACCAATATTCTGAGGAGCAAGAATGGAGACCCAAAGTTGATCACTTTTCCTTCAATATCAGCTGCAGAGAAGACGTTGTTGGAGCTCCCGATATCTCAAGATGAAGTTCTGTAGGTAATCAACAAGCTTCCAAATCGTAAGTCTCCAGGACCAGACGGTATGCCAAACGAATTCTTCAAAGCAACATGGAGCATCATTAAAAAAGACTTTATGAAGGTGGTAAAAGAATTCCAAAACAGAGGTAATATAGATTGGCGCTTAACACGTTTCTCTGTCTTATTCCAAAAAAAAGCAGGTGCTTCATCCTTTAAAGATTTTCGGCCTATTAGTCTTATTGGGGGAGTTTATAGAGTTATTGCTAAAGTACAAGCTAATAGACTAAAGGTCGTGATTCCAAAGATTATTTCTAACTGTCAGGGAGCATTCGTGAAAGATAAACAAATTTTGGATAGTGTTTTGGTGGCAAATGAACTCATTGATTCGAGATTAAAACAAGGTAAAGCAGGTTTCATATGTAAGATAAATAGAGAAAGCATACGATCGAGTTAATTGGGGCTGTTTGGATTATATGATGGGAAGATTTGGGTTTGGCGGAATCTGGAGAAGGTGGATTAAGGGTTGCCTCAACAGTACTCATTTCTCGGTGTTAATAAATGGGATATCTACGGATAAATTCAAGAGTTCGAGGGGTTTGCGACAAGGGGACCCCTTGTCTCCCTTTCTCTTTCTCATGGTTGCTGAAATTCTAGCTAAGATGTTGGAGAAGGCAAAAGAGATGGGGCTCATCAGTGGTTTTCAAGTGAAGGAAAATAGTGAAAGTGTTACTCATTTGCAATTCGCAGATGACACTTTACTCTTCGTGGACGCAAGTGTGGAGGAAGTGCAGAGTTTGAAAACTATTCTCTTGTGTTTCGAGGTTATAACAGGCTTAAAAGTGAATCTAGCAAAGAGTAGCCTTATGGTTATTAGTAATAACCCTCAAGACAAAGAATTGTGAGTGCAGGCAGCAGCTATTTTAGGATGTGCC
Source organism: Papaver armeniacum (assembly GCA_023531295.1). Lineage (NCBI taxonomy): Eukaryota > Viridiplantae > Streptophyta > Magnoliopsida > Ranunculales > Papaveraceae > Papaver > Papaver armeniacum. The sequence goes on along the minus strand of JAJJWW010011804.1, from coordinate 94,115 downwards.
ATCGGTGAACTTCCGTTTTCTTATTTAGGTTTTCCTCTTGGTGCAAAGGCAAGAGAAACTTTAATCTGGGAGCCTATTATTGAAAAAATAGAGAAGAGACTTGCTAACTGGAAAAAGAAATACCTAACAAGAGGTGGAAGATTAGTACTAATTAAGAGCACTCTATCAAGTATTCCTATCTATGTACTGACGCTATTTGTTATTCCGGTTTCGGTGGCGAGAGAATTGAAAGGATAATAAGGAATTTTTTATGGGGGATACTTGCGAGAGAAGAAGACTTTGCATTTGGGTGGGTTGGGACAGGTTTGCAAGTCGAAGAAGCTAGGTGGTTTAGGTATTAAAAAGATTAAAATTTCAAACAAGGCACTGCTGTCTAAGTGGGTGTGGAGATATGGTGTTGAAAATGACCATTTGTGGAGGAAAATTATTCACCACAAGCATGGAGGTAATGAAGAAGTTTGGTACCCTAAAAGGTTTCTACAGCTCATGGCACGTGTTTGTGGAAAGGTATTATGGAAACTCTACCTCTTATTCAAAAAACACCCGCACTTCATCAACAATGGGTTCAAAACTAGTTTTTGGAGTGATTGTTAGTGTAGTCCCGATACCTTTACGCACTAAGTATCCCCGTTTGTGGAAACTTAGTAAAGCAAAGGAAGCATCAATTGGAGAAGTCATTTCTTGGGCGAATTCTAATTCGGCGTGGAACCTTCAATTCAAAAGATGTTGGAAACAAGAAGAGATTAATGAAGCAATTCAATTATTGGGAGATATTGGTAATCCGGAGATTCTATCAAATCAAGAAGATAGCAGATCTTGGCTTTCATCACAAACAGTTATGTTTACAGTTAGCTCCTGCTATGAAATGCAAAACACGAATGTCTCTACCGACCGTATCGACTTCACTAAACCCAAACTGATTTGGAATGATGTCATACCTTCAAAAGTCACTTTTTTCTTATGGGCTACTATGTGGGATGCTGCTCCAACCTTGGATAATCTGGCTAGAAGAGGAATAACAATATCTTCTCAACAATGTCTCTTGTGTCAAAAGGAGGATGAATCAACTAACCATATCCTTCTACATTGTGATTACACCTATAAAGTCCGGAGCTATTTCCTCAAGTACCACAAAGTTAAAAATGCTTTCCCTAATAATACCGCAGTTTGTTTAAATATGTGGAGACGAAAATGGCCCGATGATACTCAAGATTTCATATGGAATAATCTTCCATACGCGGTTTGGTGGGCTACATAGCTAGAGAGAAATAGAAGATGCTTCCATAACAAAGCTCAACTTGAAGATGATACAATCATTGCCGTGAAGGCATTCTTATTTCAATGGGGGTTACCAACCAAAGCTTTCAAAGGTTTATTTTTTGATGATCTCGTCGTAAATTGGAGGAGTAAAATATACCAGATGTAAGTTGTAATTCTTGTTTTCAGCTAGGATTTTCTAGCTCTTGTTTCTGTATGTAAACTTTATGACTTTCTGTACCTTTGTGCCTCCTTGGCACCGTGTTATCAATTTTAATCTATCTTCAAAAAAAAAGGTATCCCAATGTCGTAACATAGCTTATTATTCTTCGAAAATGATAGTGAAAATCAATCCAGAAACAATGAATAAACACTTAACTGTCGGAGTTGAAAGTAATTCAAGTTCAAATGAAAAAATGAAAAAATCATACAGATGGTGTTTTTAATAAACCGATAGCACTCACAATCACAGGGCATATAAACGTGTACCCAGTTATGTAATCACCTTTAATAAAGTTATGAACAAGAACAATTGATCCAAGACTCTAGAGTTGGTTATTGATATTTTTCCTTTGGCATTTCATCAAACAAATTAAACTCAAGATTTATTTGTTCAGCAGAGCAAACACAAATATAATCTCGGTAAAGAAAAGACGTATAAAAATCATACCCGATCAATTCGTTCATTCTCTTATTTTTGATTTTTTCCTCCCAAGTCTCAACAGAATAATGATTCATGGTTCAATGAGGCGATTCCATCGACGGGTTTTATAACCAATAGGGGATATGGAGGAAAAGAAGGCGGGAGAATTTTGTGATCAATTTTAATGACTTTTTGTACCTTTGTGCCTCCTTGGCACCGTGTTATCAATTTTAATCTATCTTCAAAAAAAAAAGGTATCCCAATGTCGTAACATAGCTTATTATTCTTCGAAAATGATAGTGAAAATCAATCCAGAAACAATGAATAAACACTTAACTGTCGGAGTTGAAAGTAATTCAAGTTCAAATGAAAAAAATGAAAAAAAATCATACAAGATGGTGTTTTTAATAAACCGATAGCACTCACAGTCACAGGGCATATAAACGTGTACCCAGATTATGTAATCACCGGTAATAAAGTTATGAACAAGAACAATTGATCCAAGACTCTAGAGTTGGTTATTGATATTTTTCCTTTGGCATTTCATCAAACAAATTAAACTCAAGATTTATTTGTTCAGCAGAGCAAACACAAATATAATATCGGTAAAGAAAAGACGTATAAAAATCATACCCGATCAATTCGTTCATTCTCTTATTTTTGATTTTTTCCTCCCAAGTCTCAAATGAATAATGATTCATGGTTCAATGAGGCGATTCCATCGACAGGTTTTATAACCAATAGGGGATATGGAGGAAAAGAAGGCGGGAGAATTTTGTGATCAATTTTAATGACTTTCTGTACCTTTGTGCCTCCTTGGCACCGTGTTATCAATTTTAATCTATCTTCAAAAAAAGGTATCCCAATGTCGGAACATAGCTTATTATTCTTCGAAATGATAGTGAAAATCAATCCGTAAACAATGAATAAACACTTAACTGTTGGAGTTGAAAGTAATTCAAGTTCAAATGAAAAAATGAAAAAAATCATACAGATGGTGTTTTTAATAAACCGATAGCACTCACAAATACAAGGCATATAAACGTGTACCCAGATTATGTAATCACCGTAATAAAGTTATGAACAAGAACAATTGATCCAAGACTCTAGAGTTGGTTATTGATATTTTTCCTTTGGCATTTCATCAAACAAATTAAACTCAAGATTTATTTGTTCAAATAGAGCAAAACACAAATATAATCTTTAAAGAAAAGACGTATAAAAATCATACCCGATCAATTCGCTCATTCTCTTATTTTTTGATTTTTTCCTCCCAAGTCTCAATGGGTAATAATGATTCATGGTTCAATGAGGCGATTCCATCGACGCAGTTTTATAACCAATAGGGGATATGGAGGAAAAGAAGAAGAGAATTTTGTGATCAATTTTAATGACTTTTTGTACCTTTGTGCCTCCCTTGGCACCGTGTTATCAATTTTAATCTATCTTCAAAAAAAGGTATCCCAATGTCGTAACATAGCTTATTATTCTTCGAAATGATAGTGAAAATCAATCCGCAATGAATAAACACTTAACTTCTTTGAAAGTAATTCAAGTTCAAATGAAAAAAATGAAAAAATCATACGGATGGTGTTTTTAATAAACCGATAGCACTCACGACTTATAAACGTGTACCCGTGATGAATAAACACAAGAACAATTGATCCAAGACTCTAGAGTTGGTTATTGATATTTTCCTTTGCATTTCATCAAACAAATTAAACTCAAGATTTATTTGTTCAAAGAGCAAACACAAATATAATCTCGAAAGAAAAGACGTATAAAAATCATACCATCAATTCGTTCATTCTCTTATTTTGATTTTTCCTCCCAAGTCTCAACAGAATAATGATTCATGGTTCAATGAGGCGATTCCATCGACGGGTTTATAACCAATAGGGATATGGAGGAAAAGAAGGCGGGAGAATTTTGTGATCAATTTTAATGACTTTCTGTACCTTTGTGCCTCCTTGGCACCGTGTTATCACATCTGACATTTTTTTTTTTCTCTTTCCCTTAGGATAAAATTTTCATTTTCATTTTCATTCTTGCGCGCCCGGGAAAATCAAAATTTGACATTATTCCGGCATCACAAAATTCTCCCGCCTTCTTTTCCTCCGTATCCCCTATTGGTTATAAAACCCGTCGATGGAATAAAACTCATTGAACCATGAATCATTATTCGTTGAGACTTGGGAGGAAAAATCAAAAATAAGAGAATGAACAATTGATCGGTATGATTTTTATACGTTCTTTTCTTTACCGAGATTATATTTGTGTTTGTCTACCAGAACAAATAAATCTTGAGTTTGTTTGATGAAATGCCAAAGGAAAATATCAATAACCAACTTGGGAGTTCGATCAATTGTTCTTGTTCATAACTTTATTACCTGATTACATAACTGGGTACACGTTTATATGCCCCCGTGACCGTGAGTGCTACTCGGCTTATTAAAAACACCATCCTCGTAGATTTTTTTTCATTTTTTTCATTCAACTTGAATTACAACTCCGACACTAAGGTTTATTCATTGTTGGATTGATTTTCACTATCATTTTCGAAGAATAATAAGCTATGTTAAGCATTGGGATACCTTTTTTGGAAGATAGATTAAAATTGATAACACGGTGCCAAGGAGGCACAAAGGCAAGAAAGTCATTGTGCTTGATCACAAAAATTCTCCCGCCTTCTTTTCCATATCCCCTATTGGTATAAAACCCGCGATGGAATCGCCTCATTGAACCATGAATCATTATTCTGTTGAGACTTGGGAGGAAAAAATCAAAAATAAGAGAATGAACGAATTGATCGGGTATGATTTTTATACGTCTTTTCTTTACCGAGATTATATTTGTATCCCAATGTCGTAACATAGCTTATTATTCTTCGAAAATGATAGTGAAAATCAATCCAGAAACAATGAATAAACACTTAACTGTCGGAGTTGAAAGTAATTCAAGTTCAAATGAAAAAAATGAAAAAAAATCATACAGGATGGTGTTTTTAATAAACCGATAGCACTCACAGTCACAGGGCATATAAACGTGTACCCAGTTATGTAATCACCGTAATAAAGTTATGAACAAGAACAATTGATCCAAGACTCTAGAGTTGGTTATTGATATTTTCCTTTGGCATTTCATCAAACAAATTAAACTCAAGATTTATTTGTTCGTGAGCAAACACAAATATAATCTCGGTAAAGAAAAGACGTATAAAAATCATACCCGATCAATTCGTTCATTCTCTTATTTTTGATTTTTTCCTCCCAAGTCTCAACAGAATAATGATTCATGGTTCAATGAGGCGATTCCATCGACCAGGTTTTATAACCAATAGGGGATATGGAGGAAAAGAAGGCGGGAGAATTTTGTGATCAATTTTAATGACTTTCTGTACCTTTGTGCCTCCTTGGCACCGTGTTATCAATTTTAATCTATCTTCAAAAAAAAGGTATCCCAATGTCGTAACATAGCTTATTATTCTTCGAAAATGATAGTGAAAATCAATCCAGAAACAATGAATAAACACTTAACTGTTTGAGTTGAAAGTAATTCAAGTTCAAATGAAAAAAAAATGAGAAAAAAAATCATACAGGATGGTGTTTTTAATAAACCGATAGCACTCACAGTCACAGGGCATATAAACGTGTACCCAGATTATGTAATCACCGGTAATAAAGTTATGAACAAGAACAATTGATCCAAGACTCTAGAGTTGGTTATTGATATTTTCCTTTGGCATTTCATCAAACAAACTCAAGATTTATTTGTTCAGCAGAGCAAACACAAATATAATCTCGGTAAAGAAAAGACGTATAAAAATCATACCCGATCAATTCGTTCATTCTCTTATTTTTGATTTTTTCCTCCCAAGTCTCAACAGAATAATGATTCATGGTTCAATGAGGCGATTCCATCGACGGGTTTTATAACCAATAGGGGATACGGAGGAAAAGAAGGCGGGAGAATTTTGTGATGCCGGAATAATGTCAAATTTTGATTTTCCCGGGCGCGCAAGAATGAAAATGAAAATGAAAATTTTATCCTAAGGGAAAGAGAAAAAAAAAATGTCAGATGTGGGATTTGAACCCACGCCCTCTCTCGAAGACCAGAACTTGAGTCTGGCGCCTTAGACCACTCGGCCAACCTGACTTTGTTGTCCAGTCTGGATATTCTTTTTTTTTTTTTGAAGAAGATTAAGATTGATAACAGAGTGCCAAGAAGGCACAAGAAAACAACAACCCTCAGGACTTAAAAACCTGAAAAGCAAGAGCTACAACCCTCTGGATATTCATCGTTACTATTACTTACCTTTACAAGATTTGAAGCCCATCAGATCGGCTATCACAGAAGAAGTTTGTTTCTCTACTCTCTATTATTCACACTCGAATCCAGGGTTTCAAAAAGTCCCTAATTTTATTTCAACAGATTTCTCTGAATCGAAGAACATCTTTACCATCAAATGGCTGCTGCAATATACAGTCTTTTCATTATTAACAAATCCGGGGGTCTCATTTTCTACAAGGTGAATTTCCTGATCTGATAATATAAAATATTATATATATTCAACATTGAAATCAAGTTCAAATATTTTGATTCTGTATTTTCAGGATTATGGATCAGCAGGAAGAATGGATACAAATGATAGTTTGAGATTAGCAAGTTTATGGCATTCAATGCATGCAATCTCACAACAACTATCACCAGTTTTAGGTTGTCAAGGGATTGAACTTCTTGAAGCTGATACTTTTGATCTTCATTGTTTTCAATCACTTACAGGTATGAAAAGCACTTCTCAAATGATATGAACAAACCCTTCGATTTTTTAGTTTCAAGCAATGTCAGGGTTTAGTGATCATCAATCTCCAAAATTTTAGAAATCTCAGTAAAATTGTTGAAATTGGTTTGGAATTGTAAGATTACAAAATTATGACTTGAAATTGATCATGGAAGTGGGATCCCTATTCGAAACATTTTATTGGTAGTTAAGAATTGTTAACTATAGGAACCATAGGGTGTGTATGTGTGTGAGGAATTTGTTCGGTTCTATCTGAGATGTGTATGAGATAATGACACGGAGTAGAGAATCTGCAGATGTTAGGGATTAGTGATCAATCTCCAGGAATAATAGTTTCCAAACTTTTAGAATACTTGTAAAATTGTCGAAATTGGTTTGGAATTATAAATCAGATTAGGTTGTAATGCCGCTTGTACTGAACTATGCTGACAAAATTCTGACTTGAAATTGTTCATGGAAGAGGGATCCTCTTTGAACATTTTACTGGTAGTTGATGCTATAATTGAATGTTCGGAATTGGTAATTATAGGAAGCATTTGGGTATATGTGTGTATAAGAAATTTGTTTGATTCTTTCAGAGATGTGTATGAGATAATGACATGAACTAGAGTCTAGAGAATCATCGAAGAAACGCATGGTAATCCTATTTCCGTGTTTAGAGATGTATAGATTATTCTTTCGTGTAAGAACCATCATCTTTGATAGCTAGTGTGACTACCATTTTTCTAGTAGCACAACCAATTAAGTAAAGACATAAATCATCAACAAAATGTAAAGTGTTGAAAAATTAAATAGAAGATCGACACAATCATATACGTGGTTCGACAACGGAGTGTCTACGTCCACGGGTAAATGAGACTTGAAATGTTATTCATGTTTGTTTGGTTACATCTCAGGAACTCCATCAATGAAGCTCTCTGAGTTCTAGATAGCCAGAAGAGAAAGGAACCCCCCACCTCCCCACCCCACTCGACCTAATCGCTTTAGTTTTTATGAGGAAAAAAAGTATGTAGCTGATTACTAAAATGACCTTAGCGTCGCATTGAAGCACTCTTAGAGATGCTTCGGTGTGTGCCCCTTCTTTGTTGTATCTTGCTTTGACTCTTCATCACTCGCCACGTGTATGACGCAGATTATGGTGCCTACAGTTTGCCCCTTTTCTTGAGGATTGACGATGAGCGATCCTTAAGAAAAATGACTTCTGCCCTATCTGTCCATGTTTCGGTTGTTGTTCCTTTCAACTGCTCCTTGTCGAGAGGCTTTTGCACTCTTTGTGGAAGAATTTCTGTGAAGAATACACTACGACAAAGTATTAATACTTGCCCCTATTCTTTACCGAAATTTAGAAACGTCCCTACAAACCAAACTGTAGCTTACCCTTTCTTTTTGGTTCAAATACTCTCCGTGGCTTGCTTGCCCCATGCCTATTTCGTGCTGGAAGTACTTCTTAGCACCACTAGTAGCAGATTTAGGTACGTTTCAACAGGTCTTGTCCGCAGCAATGGTAGTTGTGACTTTGTGTCGGATCATCACGAAGTGAGCAGCAACGACGGTTGACAACTCCAAGGGGTAGTAATGGAAAAATCCATCGCTTAAAGGCAGCAGCTTAACTGCAGTATTGACAGTGTGGTATCAAGTAAGAAGCATCAGTAGCTCTTTCATCACGATGTCGACTTGTGTGCAGCAACTTCCTGCGTCGTTGCAGTAACTAGAATGTCCCTGAAACGTAGTTACACAGTGGCACCAGTCGTCATTAGCTGTTCTTTTCACATACCAGCAACAACGGATATGCCCCAACAGCATCAATGGACACTCATGGGTTAGCTTGCACTCCGCTACAGCTTCAAGCACGTTGGAGTAATAGCTGCATGTGCGCAGCAACCTTGAGCCGGTCCACACTGCGGTAACATGGTGGCTTTGCAGCATCGTTGACCCGGGCCACGTTGCGGTTACATTGCGGCTTTGTAGTGTTGACAACGTCATTAGCCCGCCGCAGGTGCATAGAAGCAGCAAGGAGTGCTCGACAGGTTCGCAGCAGCAGTTGAGATTCATTAAGCTCCGTCCCGCAGCTCCTTAGGTTGGCTGCATATTCCTTTCTCGTTAGGATATATATTCTCGTTCTTGGCAGGGTAATTAATCCAGTTGTAAACCTGCATAGAAAAGGACAAAGCAAGATACAACAAGGAAGGGACACACACCGAAGCAGATCTAAGAGTGCTTCAATGTGACGCTAAGGTCACTTTAGTAATCAGCTACATACTTTTCCCCCTCATAAAAACTAAAGCGATTAGGTCGAGTGGTGGTGGGGGGTTTCTTTTCTCTTCTGGCTATCTAGAACTCAGAGAGCTTCATTAATGGAGTTCCTGAGATGTAACCAAACAAACATGAATAACATTTCAACTCTCATTTACCCGTGACGTAGACACTCCGTTGTCAAACCACGTATACGATTGTGTCAATCTTCTAATTAATTTTCCAACACTTTACATTTTGTTGATGATTTATGTCTACATTTTATTTTGTTTATTGATTCATCATTTTACTTAATTGGTTGTGCTATTAGAAAAATGGTAGTCACAGCTAGAATTCATATACATACGTGCATTCCTTTCTGTACTCATACCAAATTAGCAATGGTAGCAGATGCATTTAACTCATGAATCTTGTGATTTTGATCTCTCACTAATTCCTGATAACATACGACTCATACCATTTGCTGCACCGATCTCTATTGCTTAAATCATTCTTATATGTGGACTCTGGAGTGTTGCATCTTCGTTATGAAGTTAAATCTTGTATATATTCTGTCAGTTGGCTTTTGACTTCCCCTCTCTATCATTGAGGTAACCTTTCGATGAAGTTGAACCAAGACATTACATGTTCTGCATTGTTTTTATGTTGATGACACATTTTTGACATATTTTTGACAACTAGTAACTATGCATCAAATCTCTTATTCTTACCATGTTTTAGGAACTGAATGAAGTCATTGTACTGTTGATTTGCTTTGCAGGAACGAAGTTCTTTGTCGTATGTGAACCAGGGACACAACACATGGACGCTCTACTAAAAATCATTTATGAATTGTACACAGACTATGTTTTGAAAAACCCTTTTTACGAGATGGAGATGCCAATTAGGTGTGAACTCTTCGATATTAACCTCATACAAGCCATCCAGAAAGATCGTGTTGCTTTGCTTGGTCGATGAATAAAACCTTGTCAAATTTAGTTCTAATTCTACGGGTTTGATTGTTTATCATTTACAGGCTTGGATATCTCAAAGTTTATCTGAACAATTTTTCAGTTTGAATTTCTGTCAGGAATTTAAACACCACCCATCAATTTTCAGATTTGATGCTACTGTATTTTCGTTAAATATTCACACGTGCACATTCTTAATTGGCATAGTAGTACTGTATATGTTTTTGTGATGGTTGCATTGGCAACTGCACACAAATTTACCTTAATCTCTTTAGCCTTGATGCATTATGTGCAAGCGAGCTTCTTATTTGAATCTTTTGTTATCACAATCAGCTGGAGAGGTGAGTTCTCTGCTGGAAAATGTTAAATAGGCAGAGTTTTTGTCATAGCCATGCTAAACCCAACAAAAAATTTTACTTCCATTTTAGGAAGAGACTAATCTGTTTAATGCTGTTTTCATCTTTTTTATGGTTTTTCAGAACTTGCTCACTGAAAAGAGTGATGTGTGTAGCTCTGGTGTTGTGTCATTAGAACTAGTAACAGGTAAGAGTCCAGTCAAACTCGAGTTTGGAGAAGAAATAGACATTGTTTACTGGATCACAGTGTTTCAAACTGGATTGAAGATGATCACGGTCTTACTAATAGCTTACATATTCATTTTTAATTCATCAATACTATTCAACTATTTTCAATGAATTAGCATGATGTAAGTTGATTATTTAGCACATCTCAAAACACGCAACATTATTTTACCTATACACATCTAGATCCGGAGTATTTGTATACAGAAATTCGTTACGACAACACTGCATTAGGTCGTTCACTGGGATAATGAGCTAATTCCGAGCTCAATCCGGGTTAATATCTATTCTAATAGAACAGGAATAATTAGGCTAAGGCTAAGTCCTATGGGCTAGATTGGACTGCTAGATTGGCCAAAAAGTGTTGCAAATCATGAAAAAAGTGTGGGAAAAAAGTTAACACTCTTTCCGCTTCTTCTCTCCCTAAGATTTGCTCGCAGATTCCGTATCAATCAAATTGAAACGCCGAACCGTTCGACGCTCAAAAAGTGACCAAAACACCGAACCGTTCGGCGCTCAATGAAATATTCTACGATTCACATGCAATAGTTGGAACACTAGGAGAAGATGGTTCCTTTAGACTATAGAATGGATGGTTAAAAATAGGACACGTGGACAATGACAAAACAGTGGTCCCATAAAGTACTAAACTGCTGCTGTGTATTGTTTTTTATAAGCATATAATCCGTAAATTGGTCTGACAGGGTCTGGTGGTCCCGCACGGATAGAGAGGAATAAACGATTTTTATTTAAACTTTCTCACGCTGTTTCATGAAACAAAAAGGGGAAATGTGTTGACGCTGAACCATTCAGCGCCCAGCGTTGTTTTGTTCAGCGACTATCTGCTAGATTAGCAACACCATAGGACTTAGGGAGGTTGCTCTGCGATTTGGATGGCAATCTAGCGGTAGAATGCTCTAGCCCATGACTTAGCCTAAGTCTATGGGCTGATCGAGTCATTGACCGCTAGATTGGCCAAAAAGTGTTGCAAATCATGAAAAAAGTGTGGGAAAAAGTTAACACTCAATTCCTGGCACTTCTCTCTCCTAGATTTGCTCATGCCGCACTATCGTACCGGATTGAACGCTGAATGGTGCGGCGCTGGAAAAGTTGTCTCAACGCCGAATGGTTCGGCGTTTGATGATTTTTTTTTGGAGAGAGAGGGAAAAGAGGGAGAGAGAAATAGTAAAAGAAGGAGAGAGAGAAGAAAAAGAGGGAGAGAGAAGCGTAGAGAGGGAGAAAAAGAGAGAGAGAGAAGAAAAAAAGAGAGAGAGAGAAGAAAAAGAGGAAAAGAAGGAGAGAGAGAATTGGTAACAATTAATGGTTGGGTGTTTAAAGTTCGAATGGTTAGGCGTTTAAAGCCGAACGTTTAGGCGTTTCGCTGCTAGATTGGCCATCCCATAGGAGTTAGGAGGTTGCCCTATCTGACGTGGATGGCCAATCTAGCAGCTAAATATCTAGCCCATAGGACTAAGCCTTAAATATGAGTTCCCACACATTAATATACTCCCTCCGTTCTTAAATAATAGGCTGGTTTCTATAAATAAATGTTACAAAAAAATAGGTTTTGGTTTCCCAATGTGGGAAAGTCAAATATTCTTTATTTTACTGGATTTTTTTCTTAACTTCTTTTGATGACAAGTGTTATGGAATGATTTCACTTTACTTTACTTTTGCAGACAAGTGTCATGGGGACAATTTCACTTCACTTTTATCGATTAAGTATCATGAGGACCACTTTCAATGATTGGTTCTCTTAATTTCCTTAATTTTTCCGAAAAACAAAACCACTTTTTTAAAAAAGAACGGAGGGAGTAGTAATTTAGATACTCAAATATGCATTAATAACTAGGAGTTCATGCTTAAAAAAGAAAAAACAAAACCTAGGAGTTCACATTATAAACCAGTATCCTTGAGAATCTCCTGCAACTCCTTGGGGAAATCTTTGGGTTCAAATATTATTTCCTTGGGCCCGGGTCCCTTGAGAAATTTTGCCAGGAAATCTGCCCCTTGGTTAAAATACCTTTGCCCAGATACTACAACAGAGCCTTTCAACTTATGGCGTCTGTAAAGTATAATTTCTCTGATGATGTTGGAGTTCAGAGTAAATTCATCAGCATGCACCCCCATAGTGTCCTTCAAACAAGGAATGCAAAACGTGTGGAATTCACCTCCAGGATGACTAGGACATTCTTCTTGACCGTAGAAGCTGTTACAATTTTCCATCATCCAATAGGCCCAGTCTGAGTTGCAAGACAAGATGACATATCTAACATTCTTCTTGTGAGCGAGTTTAAAACCAGCTAGCATCCCCTGGAAGACGTGATAAAGTCCTGAAACCGGTGTTTCTGAAACCCCAGCTAGAGCAGCAATGGGCAGGCCAGATTCCCACCTCAAAACTGCCCCAAAACCTCCTCCTCTGCCCTTTCTGTAATACCCATCAATCATTACATAGCAAGCAGTATTGGGTTCGATCGGGATCCCCATATGAGCATTGGCAATAACCATACCCTCAGGAACACCCCTGTCACCGGCCTTCTTCTTACCATCTTTAGTACTTTTCATCTTCTCATCTTCAGAATCTTCAGAATCATCTTCCTCCCCAAAAAGATCAGGCTTTGTTTCCCACACTATTTCGTTCTCCTCGTAATAATCAGGAGGAGAATCTGAAGAAGGATTACCAGGATCCATAATCACTGCCAATAAGCAAAATAAAAGACAATATCACTGTCAACATAATTTCTGGTTTGACTAGGAAAAACGGTTAATAACAGAAAAATATCCTGAATCATTCAACGCGACATACGGTACTACTGAGATAATAACCGGGAAATCTATTCTTTTTCTTCTCTTCGAGAGATACCGAGAGAAATTTAGCTAATCTAAACTTTCAAGAAATCATACATTTTGAGATACTTACAGGCAAGAACAGAAAGATTTAGCCTAAAAATCTAAACTTTCAAGAAATCATACATTTTTGAGATACTTACAGGCAAGAACAGATAAGATTTAGCCTAAAAATCCAAACTTTCCGAAAAAAAACATATAATATAATACTGGCATAATAACTGGCAAGAATCAATAGAAAACTTACATAGAAAGTGAGGAATGCAGAAAACCCTCGGCTTCAGATCACGGCGCCTGGCTGCGAGAGAGAAGATAACGAGGTAGCAAATCCTAATTACTTCCGCCCAAGAAACTATGAGTCTACAACCCAACACCCAAAAGCAACATATAAATACTTGTCATGATCCCAGACGCCTACTTATTCATCTATATTCTATATATTGAGTCGGTTTCCTTTTTCTTTCCTTTTTTTTGAAATACGAATGCCCCCGTAAGGATGCGGTGGCACTTATCACCGGTGTAGGACGTGTTATAGCAGTACATCTATACACTCCTTCTGTTCAAGGTTTGGTAAATGCCACTTTCAACCGCCAAAACAACATTTTCACTCTCCCGGCTGCAGTGTTAAATCCAGCCATGGATGTTTTTCTGCTGAAGTACTGCCCCAGAGTCCCAGACAGGCAATGCAAGCAGTTGACAACCTCTCAAGGACCATAACTCAGCCTGGAAGACCAGAAATCCGTGTTCGTGATTTAGTTCATGGTTTCAGAGGATTTTTTTCCAATTTACCTTTGTCTGTTACCACGAATTACTTTCAAACAAGGAGGTTTCATGCTTTCCTTAGGTACAAGGAAGCCTGTCTACATTACTTTCTATTATATATAGATTTTGATGAACACAGAAACAAATTCAGTTATTAGAAGATTCTATGAATTACAGAAAGAAATTCTGGGTTTTACCGATGTAAAAGGGGTTTTTTGGTTTATTAGGTCTATCAATTAAAAGAAAGAAATTCTAGAATGTAATAGACCAGTTATTAAATTGAGGTTTTTTTTGCTAATTTAAAATTTCCTTTTATCTTCTATCAATTGTGTTTGATTATGATTCTGATCTTTATACTGGTTAGATACCCACTTGAGGTTTTAGCTATATTTGGTATTGTTCTTATGGAAATGACTAGCAAGTTTAATGAGAAGCATATTCAAGCAAGGATTTTTAATCTCAGAACACATCAACACCTATGAGAAATCTGAACCCATCTGGTTAGTTGTTTTTTTTTCTTTTTCCTCACTGTTTTGGTTTTTCAATTTTGTTATGTTAGAAATTGGGTTTGATTGTATACAAATTAGCACTTGAAATGTTGTGGATTTGATTAGATATTGAGAAGATGGTGTCGATAAAAGGAATGATTATTCGATGTAGCTCAATCATACCAGAAATAAGGGAAGCTGTATTCAAATGTCTTGTGTGTGGGTACTTCTCTGACCCAGTCGGAGTAGACCGAGGTAATATATGTACATTTTGATTTACTACTAATTGTATACATAGTTGATATATGTTTCTGGAACCAGTTGTTTACTTGTTTGTTCATAATAGTTGTTTATAGGCCGAGTCAGTGAACCCCCAAGGTGTAATGAGGAAGAGTGTCGTGCCTTGAACTTGGTTCATAACCGATGCCGGTAAGCTATTATATGGCTTTTTGCCGCTTGAATTGATACCCACAATTTATGATGTTGTTTTGGAACATTTGAGATGCTGGTGTTGAATAATTTTGTGAGACTTTGTTATTGGTGAAGTTGGTCATGTGTGAATGATTACCAGGTTTGCTGACAAACAGATAGTGAGACTGCAAGAGACACCAGATGACATTCCAGAAGGGGGTACTCCTCACACAGTTAGCTTATTAATGCATGACAAACTTGTTGACGCTGGAAAGCCAGGTGATAGAGTTGAGGTAAGATAACGTATTTGATTGATGAACTCAAGGGGAGGTGCTTCTATTATGCATCTTTTCTGTTTCATCCACTCGCTAATACCGTGTTTAACCCTTTCCAAATAGGTCACTGGTATATATAGGGCAATGAGTGTTAGAGTTGGACCAACGCAAAGATCAGTGAAATCTTTGTTCAAGGTATCTACTTTTAGATTTGAATTGTCACTAATCTTGATGTGGACTGAACTGATTCATTATATATGTCCTTGCAGATTTACATAGATTGACTTCATATAAAGAAGACTGATAAATCTAGAATGCAGGCTGAGGATCAAACAGAACATCTTAATGCCTCTGACAATATGAACGGAGATGTACCCGCTGACTTTCAAGACAATGTAGTAAAAGATAATTCCTTACACGTTGCAGTTGGACTACTGCTGCTTTTATAAATCAGCTTTATTCATGTATTATTTTCAGGTTGAACAGTTAAAAGAGCTTGCGAAACTGCATGATGTACATGAAAGGTTAACTAGATCCCTGGCACCAAACATATGGGAACTCGATGACGTTAAGAAAGGCCTTCTTTGTCAGGTTAGATGATAGATATTGGTCATATATTAATTCCTTGATAATCCATTGACATCAAATTGTAGTTTTAACTTAGTGTTTAATTTTGATTGTAGCTGTTTGGAGAAAGTGCTGTGAAGCTGCCATCTGGGGCTAGCTTCCATGGTGACATAAATATTCTGATGGTTGGTGATCCTGGAGCCAGTAAATCTCAGATGCTCCAATACATACACAAGCTCGCACCTCATGGTATCTACACCAGGGGAAGAGGTAGTTCTGCTGTAGGTTTACAGCCTATGTAGCCAAGGACCCAGAAACTGGTGAAACGGTACGATATATACTGATAGATGGTAGATCTGTAAGTGCTTTGATTAGATTATGTCCTTGCGGTCGTTTATACCTGAAAATTGAATCTCCTTCATTCTTGTGAATACTCTTAGGTTCTTGAAAGTGGGGCCCTTGTCTTGAATGATAGAGGTATTTGTTGCATTGATGAATTTGACAAAATGTCAGAAAATGCGAGGAGCATGTTACATGAGGTAAGAGGCTTTCTTCTAATTCTTTGCTTTGTCAAGTGTATCTGGAAGTTCATTCAATAATCTGTTGTTGTATGCATCTAAAAAAATATATTTTTCTTCTTCATTCTTGTCTATATACTAAATACAGGTAATGGAGCAACAAACTGTTTCAGTAGCGAAAGCAGGATTCATTGCTTCTCTTAATGCTCGGACTTCTGTGTTAGCTTGTGCTAAGGGGTTCACGTTATAATCCACGCCTATCTGTGATTGAAAATATGCACCTACCACATACCTTATTGTCAAGGTGACAAAAGACAAGATGACACTTCTTACTATGAATATACATGGAGGGATAATTGATGACGACTTTATCCTTGAACTTTTGATATGATGTCAACCCTAGGTGATAACAGCAACACCTAGGCAAATTGAGAGTCTAATTCGCCTCAGTGAAGCCTTGGCACGGATTCATGTCTCAAAATGGGTTAGTAAATCTTACACTTGAGGCTATCAAAAAGTATCGTTTCTCATAATGATGCAAGGGAACAAAAGTATCAATACTGAATTAGTCAATGTTGCTGGAGGAGCTGAAGAAGCAAGGTTCAGCAGAAATTCACCTTAATGATGTAAGTTGATTATGCAGGTGAGTCTTGGTTGTGTGGAATAACCAATGCATTCTGACTGTTTTCTTATGAGTTTTTCAGTTAAGGAATACTTTAGATACTCTTGTAGGCGAGGGATATATCGTTCTTCTCGGTGACACTGTAAAGAGGATATAACGAAAGAAAGTATAGCCACTGGATGGTGACTGGCTTAGCAAACCCCTCTCGTTTTAACTATTTGCATCTGTATTTCAAAGCTGTATAACTACATCATATTACATTTGACAAGACCAGTATAGATCTGGCTATGGATTTTGCACTGTTGCCGATCTATATAACAGTCTCTAGCAAGATCAGTTACTCCTACTGTGATGTAATTGTTAAGACATTGTGAGGTTTGCTACTTACTAACGAAAACTGCTAGTCTGATTATTTTGGAAGGATGATTGAGATACTGTGCAGAACAACCTCTATTCAAGCTGAAAAAACTAGCGTCTGGTAGGTTGGCTTGCTGCACCTAAAACTGGTGAACCAGTTCTGAAGGTTATTTTATTGTTAAACTGTAAATTCTTATTCCATACAGCACAAGCAAAACTTGAAAACAATAGATACAGTGTTTTCTATATTAGGCTTTCATTTGGGGATCCAAATACAAATTTCAGTAAATACAAATTGATATTTACTTGATGTTGGTCTGCAAAGAGCTAGCTGGTGTGGTGTCTATAGAAGGAATGATTATTAGATGTAGCTCTGTAATACCAGAAATAAGGGAAGCTGTACTTCGATATCTTGCGTATGTGTACTTATCTTGCGTATGTGTACTTCTCTGACCCACTGGGAGCACACCGAGGTAATATTATGATTTACTTATACATGTAGTTGATATGTGTTGTTTATAGGCCGAGTCAGTGAACCCCCGAGCCTTGAACTCCATGACTTTGGTTCATAACCGATGCCGGTATGCTATTATATTGCTTTCTTGACGCTTAAATTGATACCCATAATTTGATGCTGTTTTTTTAGAACATTTGAATAGCTAGTCTTGAATTATTTTGTGAGACTTTGCTATTGATGAAGTCGAACCTTTATGAGTGACTACCAGGTTTGCTTACAAGCAGATAGTGAGACTGCAAGAGACACCAGATGATTTCCAGTACTCCCCACCCCCCACCCCACCGCGCGCGCCCACACACACACACACAGTTAGCTTATTAATGCATGGCAAACTTGTTTATGCTGGAAAGCCAGGTGCTGGAGTTGAGGTAGGAGAACGTATTCAATTTATGAACTCAATTGAAGGTACTTGTATGCGTCATCTCTATTTCATCTACTCGGTAATACCGTCTTTAACCCTTAAGTGTTAGAGTAGAATTCACATAAAGATCAGTGAAATCTCTGTTCAAGGTATGTACTTTAAGATTTGAAATGTCACTAATCTTGGTGTGACTGAACTGATTGATTATATATGTCAATTGCAGACTTACATAGATTGTCTTCGTATAAAGAAGACTGATAGATCTAGAATGCAGGCTGAGGATCAAACGGAACATCTTAATGCCTCTGACAACATGAACAAAGATGTTTCAAGGCAAGGTAGTAAGAGGTAGTTACTAACATGTAATTTTCAGGTCGAACAGTTAAAAGAGCTTGTGAAACTGCCTGATATATATGAGGGTTAACTAGACCCTGGCACCAAACATGTGGGAACTTGAAGATGACGTTAAGAAAGGCCTTCTTTGTCAGGTTAGATTATAGATATTGGTCATATGTTTTTGCTTTGGTGGTAGTTTTACCTTCCTGAACTAATATTGGTGTTTAATGTTGATTGTAGCTGTTTGGTGGAAGTTCTCTGAAGCTTCCATTTGGGGCTAGCTTCAGTGGTGACATCAATATTCTGATGGTTGTTGATGAGGGTGAAATTCCTGTAAACCTTGGAAATATGTTGACTTTTGATTGGCCCAATCCCAGACTCAGTTTTCCTTGGGCAATTTCGATTTTTGGAACAACAAGCTGTCAGGGAGTTTCCCCAAAGCCATTACAAATTTTCTGGTGGATAACCTCAGTACTTGTGTGAAAACAGGAAAACAGGAAGTTGCAGTTTCTTGCTTGCTATGGCTAACAAGCGAAGTTTCTGACTCTTATACTGAATGCAAGACTTTGCTGAGATTCAGAATCCGTAAAATGACTTATATGGTAGCATTCAGAGTGGGATCTGGAAGCCGTAATAGCAAGAAGCCTGCCAAAAATAAGCTTGTACTGTTTTTATAAGAGCAACAGCTCTGGTTATCATATTAGCTGGACTCACACTGAGTTACAGGAACTACAAGTACTCTAAATCCAAGAAGGTGGAATCCAAAAATTCGTGAACTAACCCCCGGGAAATCACAAGTACATATTTTCTCCCTCCCGCCAAATTTTAAGGCAAAATCCAGAAATTGTCATTTAATTATTTTGATCCCCATCTAATCTTTAAGCATTTACATTAATATCCTTAGATCTACCCTATTTAACTGAAGACCAAAATAATAATGGAAATGAAATATAATCCCGCATAAACCCAGATTTTATTCTCCTTGAAAGAAACCACTCCGCGAGCTCTTAAGGAATCCGGTCGAGATTGAAGGAGCACCAGCATAATCAAGCAAAAACAAGGTACTTACTTTTAATCTCAGTTTCTTCTAATTTGACTGTTCTGGTAATTTTTTGAATTTGCCTAAGCTTTGTTGATTTATGAGTATCCATTGTTTTCTTAATTTGATTAGGGTATGGAAAAATCTAATGGTAAAGAAAAAGGGTTAAAGAATTTAGTATGGACACATCAAATGGATAGAGTACTTATAGACACATTGGCTGAACAACTTGCATCTGGTAACAAAGGAGATACTGGGTGGAAAGGTTCATCATATAGAGAAGTAGTGAAACGAATGGATCAACAACTGCAACTTACAATCTCTGTCGATAATGTTAGAAATCGTTTGAAAATATGGAGAAATCATTTCATTGCTGTCAAAGAGTGTCTTTCTCATACTGGGTTTGAATGGGATGATACTTTGAAGAGGATTACAGCTTCACATGCTGTATGGGATGAACACCTAAAGGTAAATTGTAAGTTCGATGAATGTCATATAATTCGGTTATTATACGCAAGGCTTTTGAAAAGTTTGTGTGTTTTTTTGTTTTGTTTTGTGTTTGCTACAGACGAATAAGAAGCATGCTGTTTATCGAACTAAACATTTTGCAAATTGGGATGAAATTGTCCCACTTGTTTGCCATGATCAAGTCGTTAGGAATCAAAGGAAGACTGCTAATGGATGTAATGAAAATGGTATCGTAGGTGATAAAAGTGTGAATGAGGGAAATCCAGGAACTGGAAATAACCTCAGTATTGAGGATACTATAGAGGATGATGCTAATCTATTGGGTGATGATGATACACCCAAATCGACTCCATCTCCAAATGCAAGTTCTTTAATGTCACAAGGAGGAAGTGATCCATCACATGGAAGAAATGGCTTGTTGAAGAGAAAGAGAATCACTAAGGACAAATCCGACATAGCTTCAGCATTAGAATCGATAGCAGAGAGTATGAAAAGTGTAGCCGATGCTATGGTAGAGCGTACCAAGACAAAGACGGTGGATGTGAATGAGTTGCTTAGAGAATTAAGGAAGGTACCTGGTAGTGACTCCATGGTACTGTTCGAGGTAGCTGAATACTTAATGAGTGACTTTCAGAGAACTAGTTTATTTCTTGCTTTATCGGTGGAAGAACGGAAGATGTGGCTGACTAAGCGGTTTCCACTGCAGATGGTATGTCAACCTTAATCTTTTCCACATTAAGGATGTGCTTTGTATTAGCTTGTGCCGCTGCATGTCCATCAGCCGAATCTACTTAGAATGCCTTTTAATGTGGATTTTCTTTTCATGTTGCACTAACTGGAATACCTAATGAGAGACTTTCAAAGAACTAGTTTATTTTGCTTTATCAGTGGAGTAATGGAAGATATGGCTGTCTAAGCATCTTCCACTGCAAATGCTATGTCAACCTTAATCTTGTCCACATTAAGGATGTGCTTAGTATCAGCTACTATCTGCATGTTAATCAATCATATAGTTCTACTTTGAATGCCTTATATGCTGTTTGCCTGTTTTCATGTTGCACTAACTGGAACGTCTTGGTAATTTGGGCTGGAGGTTAGTTTGAGTTTATTTAGTACTCCCTCCGTCCCACTATTAGATGACCTAGTTGAAGTTTGCACAATTCTTAAGGCAATGAATGAAATGAGTGTTTTTAAGTATTTTTTACAACTATACCCTTATGGATAATAATTTGTAAAATTTAGAAATCATTTATCTCTCAAACTATACCATAGATTTTCGTAAATTTTATACCGTTGAAAATCATTTTAAAACACCTACGTAACGAGTATAAACATGAATATCAAATTATACATATTTCTTATGATGCCGATAATCAATCAAAAGGGTAGTTTTAGAGATATTCCCTTGATTAGTGAAATAGGTCAATTAATGATGGGACAAGATCTTAGACCAAGTAGGTCATCTAATGGTGGGACGGAGGGAGTAGAACACACAATTGAGTGCAGTCACTGATCTATTGGCAAACCATCCTTGCATGACATAAGAAAATATTATTGCATAATAAACTTGAATACTACAGTAGGATGAAAAGAGAAAGTTTCTTTACTTAGAAATTTTCCGCTCCCCTATCAGATCATTCCAAAGCCCTGACACTTTATGTAGACATATGAAACATATGATCACTAAACTATGGTTGTCATGATTCTTCGTGGATTACGGATATTGTATTACTGGGAGGTGAAAGAATTTGGAGTATAAAAATTCCCGAGCAGGCCATAGGTTTCTTTTATGTTTTATGTTGGCTTGAATTATCCATTCTAATGTTGGCTTGAATTATCCATTCTAAATGAGTTCTACGTTTTAGTAGTCTTATGGGTTATTTCATTTGTCATGTAACTAGATCGTTATTATGGATACGATGCCGCAATGATAATTGTTTTAGTACAGAAATGTGTAGAGCTATTTTGAGCATATACTAACACAGTACAGTTACAGGTCAATTGCTGTAATGTTTGAGCGTCAGTTTGTTACCTCGGCCGAGGAAGTTAGACGGATGGAGCATTTTTTAGTTACAAGCTTAAGGTTTTGCATCTTCAACTCCTGACCCTTCCAGAGACAACACTAGATCTTTTTTTATGGTCTACCCCTGTGGATACGTTAATCAGGTTTTGGTAATCAAAATGTTTCCTGTTTTTGCTAATTAGTCGTACCGATGCTTGTTTCTATATATGAGATATCAACTGGTGTTTCACTGACTTAAGATACTTGAATGTTAGCATATACACAAAAGAAATGCAACTCCTTTTGCAACTTTTCTATTCTTGTTGTGGCCAACAAAGTCTCGTATGCTTTTGGTGTCCTTATCTATTGGCTTGGTTTTGCAGATATTGGCTTTTAATTATTTTACCAAATCAATTACGCATTTTCTTGGAACTTTTTGATACTAGTTATTCTGAGATGACAAATGTCTGAACACTAATACTTGAATGATGTATGGATATACAACATAAGAGGACCAAAAAGACGCAACACTTGACAAAATAACACAATGTCTCAAATATGAACTCCGCTTTATTGTTCACAAACATACAACACCTTGCGGCTGTACCAAGTTAACGCCTAATTTCAATCTGAATCTTCCCTACACATACTTTATCACTATCTAAAAAGAAAAGAGCTGAACATGAGTTATTTTATAAAGTAACACCCCTAACTTAAACCTGAGCCAAACACAAAAGAAAGCCTTTAATCACCTTTTGAGGTTTCAGCTTGTAGGTACATTGTAACCAAGACGAGCAACAAGGAAAGCATATAAAAATAAATAGAATAACAAATCATATTTTAATCGTCTTGTTTCCACCGTTAATCTTGCTTTGTAGATTCAGTGTTGGTCTGCTGCTGCTGTGGTGGAGTTGTTTGTTGCTGTTTCTGCTGCTGCTGCTGCTGTTGTTTCTGCTGTTGCAACTGGTAGAACAGTTGAGGGCTCATGGGTATTTGTTGAGCATTCATGGAGTTGGAAGGGCGACCTTCACCACCCATTTCTGCAGTAGCAATCTTTAATCGCTGGACTTCCGTAGTCAATGCCTCATTTAGAGCTGCCATTATCAACATAGTGGTGGTAAGCACACATTTTATACATTTTGCTCTTCACATAAGAAAACACCCTGGGAATGACACTACTAAGATGCGGTACAAGTATGGATATGTGCGTGAGATTTGCAACAAAGAAAAGAAACGGTAAGGCTAGCTTTCCATAGTCCAAAAAATTGCTTAAAATGGCGTGATGACAGAATTATTATGATGAGCATATCAACAAGGTCTGCTGACACAAGATTTCTGGCCTTCTTGATTGCAAGAGAATCTTTTTTAGGCATACCAACTTTGCACTTGAAGGAATATGCAAGATCGCATTAGAAATTGATCGAGCTCCTTGATCGACTTAAGATAGAATGGATATGATAGAAAGCAACATCTCCAACTCCAGGGGAACATATGAAATACAAGATCACACACTAAGCGTACCTAATTGTATGCACTTTTGACTTAAGACAGGATCCAAACAAGGCTCCTGACATAAGGGTCAACGCAATTGAAGCAACTAGTAAGAATGTACAGGAATGAGAGTTATACCGTCTCTCAGTTGCGCTTGTTGTTCCATTGCTTGAAGACGGAACTTTAACTCGCTGTTCTGATTATTAAGCCCTGTGGAATCCCTCTGAAAGATGAAAATGAAAACAACGGTAAGGCCCTTAAGAAGACAGTGACAGAGAGATGGAGGATTAAGAATTCCTGAATACCCACTTGTAATAGTGTCAGTTGCGCAGATAATGTGGTAGCTTCTGTCTGTAGAGTCTGCACCTTGTGTTCCAATTCTGAGATGTATCTCATCTTTCGCTCCTTAGAACGGGCAGCCGATTGACGATTAGCCAAAATCCTGAAATCGTAGGATTATCGTTAATTAGTTCTAGCAGACAAATTCCACAAGTTTTATCATTCTCTAGACTGGCAAACATACACTTTCAATTACAAATGAATAGAACCTAAAGTAGCAAAATAGAGCTAAGACAATACACCACCTCTTTGCGCGTTTGGGATCAGCCATTGCAATCTCAGCAAGTTTTTCATTAGCCATGATCTTTTTCAACTCAGCTCCAGTAAATTCGCCATTTCCAAACTCCAAGCTGAAGGTATTAGTGGTCCCATCCAAAGAATTGCTATGCGAGTGTTGACCAGAGCGCACTCCCGGAGATGGTGGTAATTTTGGTGATTCCTCCCCGAAGCTCGGAAGTCTATCCATGAAACTATCCATAGAAATACTTCTGCAATGACGTCCAGTCGGAGCAATATCTCCTCCCGCACTCCTTTTATTCCCTTCTTTCTTGTCCACAGTAGAACTTAAGTTCACGCGCTGCATACTATTACAGCTTTCATTTATACTACTTTCTGCTTCATTATCGCTGCTATCAACCCCATTTGTTTTCGTGCCACTGGCTCTGCTATCATTATCATGACAATTCTTGTCATCCGTCTCAGAAGAGTTCAGCGCTTCCAAGTTATCCAAATTCATATAAGCAGAGAACAAATCATCAACTACTTCTCCTTCAGATTTCCTCTCGCCCATCCCTTCAGCAATGTTATCTCCCTCTTTATCCCATTCTGATTCCCGCTTTACCAGCGTAATTGGCTTCCCTGCTGTCGAATTCTCTTTTGCAGATTGTGATCGGTCGAATATAGATTGGCCCTTAGGTGGGAGTGGTGAAGCATAATTAGCAGTAGAAAATCCAAATGGAATGTCACTGCTAGAACGTCTATGCGCTTTGCGTGGGGGGAGGCTCTCACCCACACGAGGAGAATTCCCTCTCATAAATGAATGAGATGGTGGAGTTTGTGAATTACCATCCCGATCTTCCATTGAAACATCGGCAGGGTCAGAAACTGAGGGAGACAAAGAGTCTCGATATGGTGAAGGGCTTAATGGCGGCAAGGAATCCAAATTGAAAAATGCAGGCTGAGACAAAGATCTAGAATGTGAAGGTCCTTGACCAAAATTCTGAGCACCAGATTGTTGAGCCGGCCTTGAAACTGGGATCTGAGAGTAAGGAGATACAGGTGGAATTTGTGGGTGAGATGGAGGTATTCCCATTCTCTTATTGCTATTATTACCATTATCAGGACTATAATTCGGCGAAAAATGACGCATTGGAACACGATTCTGTGAAGTAATTAACTGATCAGGAAGATCGAACAGATTAGTAGACTTATTATGTTGTTGCTGTTGCTGTTTAGGAATTGATGATGATGAAGTTCCAAATGAAGATTGTAATCTCTGTATCATATCAAGTCTAGTCTCTTCTCTTTCTTCCATTTCCACAGACACTCAAATGAAAAAATTCTTAAACTATACTAATCAAAATTCATCAAACTCTTAGCTCAATCAAACCTAAAAACCTGCAACAACAAAATTTGAACAAACTTCAAATTTCTGAAACAAAGATTAATCAATCAATAAACCCTTCTTCTCAGGGTTTATCACAAACTCTAAACAATTAGCAGAATCAATTTAAACCCATTTTAGTCAAGAACACTATACAAGGAATCAGAAAATGAAGAAGAAAAAAAATTAAACAAACTACTGTTACAGAGAGGAAAAAAAAAGGCTCACCTTTGCCGTGAATCAAGGCTTTTTGTAGATGAATCCAAACAATGCTGGATAATTAGTTGAATTTAGTGAAAAAAAATTGTCTTTAGATTACCGAAATTATCTGAGAAATTGAGTAGAATTTTATGAGTGAATAAAAGAGATGTAATTTTTTCTCTGAGACGAAGTTTTTTAGACACAGACAATGCCGCGGGTTTGTCTCTCTTTCTTCTTTATTTTTTGTTCGACGCGTGAATTTAAGAAAGGATGATTTTCATTTCAGTTGAATTTACATTTCATTCCGACCGCATTTTACTCCCAATCATACCCCCTATATTTTCGGCAGGGGATTAGTGACTTTATTGACCTCGTTCTTTTAAGGTAATGACATGGGTTCTGGATAGGACCGCCGAACTTGGGACAATTGATTGGATTTTTTCTTGTGATGATCCTCCCAAACATGGGTTTTTCCAACGTAAGGGGTAAAGGTCTTAAATTAGTATGACTTATAGGATTTAAGACCTTTTCCACCAAAATTTATTCTCCAATGCATGGGTGAAAGTTATAGAAAAAGATGACATGGCTAAGCGGAGGTAAATGAGATAGTCTAAATAAGACTTTCTTCATGACCTTGGGTTTTAGATCCACATCATCACTTTGTCTCTAAATTTAAATGAAAAGGTGTAGGTAGGACCTTGAAGATTGGAGTTGAATCTTAGGTCAAAAAAAAAAATAATGTAATCATCTTTTAATGACAATAACCCATGAAAAAAATGATGATAATAAGTGCCTCTACAAATAGCATTGATAACATTGATACATAAATTATGATCTCTTGGAGATGTTTTATTGGGTGTCTAATAAGAATACATAATGTAATTGATACTTTGGAAATGACATTACTATATGCCAGAAATCATGTTATGTTTATTCAGTTTTAGCGAACATTTAAATGATACTATACTAGTAGTGCCAATAAACTACAAATAGCATTGCCCTCAAAACTATATGGATACATAAATTATGATCTCTTTAGCAGAAGTTTTATAGGGTGTCTAGATACACCTTGGAAGGTTATTTTATTTTTCAATTTAGTTAAGTTGAAAAAACTAAATTTAGCTTGATGATACAATTTTAGAATGATTTGTAAAAACTATTCTACATAAAACTTTATTTTTCGTAACAAAAAATTCTATGAAAGCCAAAAAGAACACCTTTAAACTGTAATGAAGTAAAATGTTTTTGTTTTTGTTTTTGATTTCTCATTCTGGAAAAATAGGTGTACTTTTAATCCTCATATTCAAGGAAACTACTCATGTAAAGTAAGTAAAAAAAAATTCTTTCATACAACAATCTTTTCCTTCGAGAAAAAAAGTATAGTTGGACAAAAATAAGATGGAAAAGAATCTACATATCTTCTTGCAGCGAAAACAATTAATTTTAACCATGTTTATTATTTCGTGGACCGTAATCTAAAGTTAATGTTTATTAGTTAAACAAATCAAATCTGTATACGGGCGCGGTTGACCTTTTTAAGAATCCAAATGAGTGATAACAATATCATCTTTTCTTTATAAAAACACTAGGGCTTAACCCGTGCCGTAACGGCACGGACATAATTTTTATTTAGTTATGCATTTTTCGAACATATGAATATTAAATATAATATGTATTAATATCAAGTTTACCCTTTCTATCATTGCAAAAGTAAAGAAAAGCCTGATAGATATTTTATCCTTCACTTCACAAATCCTTTCTAGCATTTTTCGCCTTGACATCCTACCATACTATGCCTCTCCTTTCTCGAGTTGTATCCTCAAGCCAGCAATGAAATTAAATCGAAATTAATTTTTACATATTTTGTCCCAAAAAGAAACATTATTTGATATGTTTTTTAGTTTACTAAGATATCTTATCGATCCTTTGAAATGACATTACCTTTCTGCATCTTCCTTATTTTAGTGAACGATGTTAGGATCTTCATGGACCATATGAACCTATTGTGGGCCTGACCACATAGCACCGATGATGTCCCTACTTGACCAACTTCGGATAAGATGTGTACGGTTTTAATCTAAAAGGCCTAGGTGCTGCGTAAGGAGATGACCAAGCTTATTAAGCTCCACATGTACTCCTCTTTCTTCCATGTGGGACTACCCCTAGCTATACTTATGTGGTTTATCGCGCCACATACTCCAACAATCTCCACCTTGAAGAGATTAAACCACTTCACTAGTCCAATCATACTCCACCATATGATTACCATCTGTATATGTTATCCATCGATCATGATTATTGTCACTACGCGCCCTAGAATCCTACTCCACCTTGAGTTAATGAGAAGGTAAGCACTAAATCCACCTTGAGAAATTCCTTGGCCACCTAGAACCCTGCTCCACTTGAGATTTAATGTGTGAGACACTAACTCCACCTCGAGCGCATGTTCAACCTTGAGCATTGCCTTACCGATCTAGAACCCTGATCCACCTGAGTTAATGGGTAAGACAATAACTCCACCTTGAGCGCCAGTTCAACTTTGGTCCTTGTCTGCTACACCTTGAGTCTGATTCTACTTGCGCCCTAAACCGGGTGACATCCACAACCACTTATACATTCGGACAGTAGCCCCAACCATGGGCTCTGATACCAATTGTTAGGATCTTCATGGACCATCGTACACTACTCACCCGACCACATAACCCCGAACCCCACTTGACGCACCTTGGGATAAGAGGTGTGGGGTTTTTAACTAAAAGGCCTCGGTTTTATGTATGGAGATGCCCAAGCTTATTAAGCTCCATGTGTATTAGTCTTTATTCCATGAGGGACTATCCCTAGCTATACATATGTGGTTTATCACGCCACATACTCCAACAACCAAGCGGAACCAAAACATTAAAGTATGTAAGCATAACAGAATTACATCAACCGAACTCATTTGTCTCAAGAATAATTGTGTAGATATTTACAGTGTTCGGATCCTTGTTGTTTTTTTTCCCTTTAAGAATAGTTTGAAAAGAGTAAAACTCATAATTGACTCAACAATACATATCGTATTCTATGTTCTTACTATTTCAGTGACATAATGAAAAGATAATTCATTCACTTAAGCTATTATATATACTTTAAAATGTTAAGTCATTCCCGATGGCAACCATTTTATTCACATACGATGTAGTTTTATTTTTTCAAAATTCCCATATATATTATGTACTTTATTAAATTCGGCAGGAAGAGTTCACCGAATATAATGTAGGTAATGGTTTGTCCTTTCGTAATATTGTGTCCTTTTCAACATAGTTGGATCCAGAGTTGGTAAAAATCACTGAATTTACGCGTTCTCGGGCGAGAGTAATCTAGGGATGGGCTACCTCCTAGAAAACTGTTGATGGATGACCGCATCAGTGTCAGTTGAAAATCCCACATTGTCGAATAACTGCAGTGACTAAGTGGGGACAATATTGGCGGAGGATTAGGTACTTTCAAATGGTATAAGAGTCGACCACGGGTTACCTGTCGAGGGTCAAAGAGTATGCTTGACGGATAGTGTGGGGAAAGGGTCTCATGAGTGAGAAAAATGCTAAGTCTAGGATTGAACATATTCCGGAGCCGATGACGGCTCCAAATTAAGTTGGTGGTATTATAGTACTCTGATTCGGCATGTAGGATTCGTCAAATGGAATATAGGTAATGGTTTGTCCTTTCCTAACACCGAGACATTTTCAGCATAATTGGCTTCATAGTTGGCGAAAAATCTCTATAGTTAAGCATACTCGGTATTGAGTAATCCTGGGATAGGTGACCTCCTGAGAAGCTGTTGTTGGATGACCGCAGCGGTGATCATTGAAAACCCAATATTGTCAGATGACCGCGGTGGCTAAGTGAGGATATTATCGGTTGATGGTCAGGCCATTACATTCTACGACATTACGCTTCCAAATGCGAGGTTATTCTTTGCATAAAAATAATAAAACCATGATTAGTTAGTAAGTCAAATCGTTAAGTACTTAACCTAATAATAATAAGCTCTACTAACAATAAATTATGTTATCCATCATCATTGATTAAAAATAACGTTAAACCATTGATCAAGAAATACGTGAGACGATGCGAAATTACTCACTGGGCACCAATACTTGCCACCGTCACTATGGTCCACTTATATAATTGTTAGCCAATCTAACTAAGTTTGGTACTGCTTTTTTTCTTTCAAAAAAAAAAGTACTTTGAAAACATATTTATAACAATATTTTTTCATCTTAGTGTTTGGTAAAGATTTCATAAAGTGTTTTTTATGCAAAACACTTTCAAAATCTATCAATTTTGAAAGTGGGGGAGAATGAGCTTTTAAAAGTTTCAAAAGCAAATACTATAGTTCACCCAAATTTCATATTTTATTTTCCAATTCTATCCCATCTTTTTTTATAACTGACAGAAATTATCCTTGAATCTATATATGATCACCAACTTTTATTCGCTATATTTTATTCTTTAAAAGATAGTTATTTTTTATTTTCAAACTACATTTTATGTTATACCGTATCACTGAAACAAACTT
Organism: Papaver armeniacum; assembly: GCA_023531295.1. Taxonomy (NCBI): domain Eukaryota; kingdom Viridiplantae; phylum Streptophyta; class Magnoliopsida; order Ranunculales; family Papaveraceae; genus Papaver; species Papaver armeniacum. The sequence continues at coordinate 63,865 of JAJJWW010011804.1, read as the reverse complement.
TTATTTATCAACAATAAATATTAAGAAATTTTTGATTTTTAAAAAGTGGTTAAGAAAATAATACTTTTTAGTAATAATACTAATTAGTAAATTTAATATTACATATATGTACCCTAATAATAGAAAATTTACTTATTTTTATGCACAATGAAATAGAATAAACAATTTTCAGAGATATGTCTACTTTTGTCATTTTCTCACTAACTATAGCTGGACCTGATATTTTCCCAGACACAATTTGATCGCTTTTTAAGATAGTTTTAGCTTTAGTTTATAATTTGCAACCATTCAATTGCTTTTTTTTTACAGAGCTCGACATGACAACCATTCAATTGTTTTTTTTACATAGATCGACACAGTAACGTACATCAGAAAAGCACTTTTATAAAGCTCGCAGCAATACCAAACTAATCGTAAGTATTAGCAAATAAAAATATACTCTATTAATTATCATCAATAGTAGGATAATTTATATATTATCATTTTTAATTGACATTTAATAAAATATTATCATGGCAAATTAATAGGCTATTTATTGAAGAAATATGGAACCTTAATGACATGATAAATTTTGTCCGTTAAATGCATTCCTAATCCCAATCACAACCATCACTTATGACAAACGATTATATCCCTAGATTTATCTCTTGTGAGGACAAATCTGAACCACCACTTACATAGGCAAAGTTAGCCAAACTGTGCTTTATATCTCTTAATTCATTCAAACTAGCGCACATTCTAGTATCAAAAGTCATAGATTATAACTTTTCCCTATTTGGCTGAATAGTTGTTAACCCCTAAACTCAAATTTGAAATAATTTTGAGACAATCAGAGACCCATACAAAACAAATTCTTTAAGTAAATACTCCAGTCAAGAAAATGAAAATTGATTTTAACAAGGCATTGTATGCACATTGTTGCTAGATTTGTTATTGATTTGGTAGCCGACTAATTTATCTTTACTCTTTCCTTTTTTAAATAAGAGGGAGGATCCATGGACACTCTAAGATGGACAAGGTCGGACAAGATTTGCGTCATTTTCTCCACAAAACCCAAACGGTAATGAATGTAAGTCTAATATTTTGATGGTATATTCTGCTTATAAGATTCTACATTCCTACAAAAAATTAGCACAATTCGAGATTTATAAAACCACCATCTACCCCTTTGATTATCATCCGTTCAAAATTAACGGTTGAAATTAAGATCAATTGATGGTCAGGTTTGCTATCTCGAATTGTGCTAATTTTTTGTAGAAATGTAGAGTCTTATAAGATGAATATACCATCAAAATATTAGACTTAAATTCATTACTGTTTAGGTTTTGCGGAGAAAATGACACAAATCTTGTCCGACCTTGTCCATCTAAGAGTGTTCATGGATCCTCCCTCTTTAAATAAAGCAAACTAAAGGGTCTCGCGACGGGATAGAGCCATCCACAGATCATCCTTGCAAGTTACAAATGAAGTAGGAGTTGAGGGCCACTAATCGAAAACATCAAGGGATAAAGCATGTTTAGCTAATGAAGATTATATATATTAGAAAAGATATTGTATTTTTTTAATCATTTCAGACAAGCATAAGATCCATCGGGCGAAGAATATAATCATAAGAGTCAAGGTTACAAAAAAGAGTGCGCTACCACACTTTAGTTACGTTCCACATTCGTTCCTTCCAAGACGTGTGGCCGTGTACGGAACGATTTTGTTTCCTCAGACGTGCTTAACTTGTTGTTCTTGTTTAATTCCCACTGCGGGGAATCCCATAATGGCATGACAAAGAGAAACGTTAAATTAGGTTCATGCTTGGATTTTTTTTTCTTTTTTTCTTTTCCTTTTTAGAAGTGCGAGGATAAAAAGATCTGCGAATTTGTGATATTGTACGAGTTCTTGGTCTATAGTGATGTTAGTATTCGTTCGTATAGTCTATAATTTTAACAAGGTGTTTCTTCTTTTCTTTTCTGATTCGGTATCTGAACCTGACTCGGCTCCTGACTCGACACGATTCAGATATCAAATCGTTCATTTTTTAGTTTGAGTCAGATCTGACTCACGACCTGAGTTAGACTTAATCCATGATTCAGACTCATTTGAGTCAGGGATTAAAATGTCCCTGACTCATAAAATCAAGCTAGTGATTCATATTTTTGAGTCAGGCCAGACTTTAAAAACAAACATATTGAGTCAGATCCAGATGAGTGAGATGATTTCACTCAGATCCAAACAAGTCAGATACAAAAAAGAAAAACAAACATCATATCAGATCGTCTGGATATACTTTGTATGGAATATTATACTCGATGTATGTATCCGATAAACTGGAAAAATTGTTGTGTATTTTATTTTTTTTCAAAAGATTACTCAATTACGGTTTTAACAAGCCCATCGGCCTCATAAATCCTAAATTTTAAAGATGGATAATTTATTAAGTGGTTCTCTAAAATGTTTTTATTTTTTTTCTATCGATAAATTTTTTTGATGTTGATGAGTTTGGAATTTGATGTTGCTGACATTATCACCCACCGATTTTACCAAAGTGCTTTTAACGAAAAGCAAATTTTAACATTATTTCCATCTAACCCGCATGAATCATCTTTTCTTTTTTTTTATCAGCAGCCGGCACGAATAGTATTCAGTAATGCTTAGTCTACCGCGGGATTCAACCGCCAAAAATCCCGCGCCTCACACCTTTTTGTGGGACCCATACGCCCACCCATGTTAACTCTAGCGGTCCCAGGGGCTCTCTCGTGCGGGATTTTTGGCGGTTGAATCCCGCGGTCAACATAGCATCACTGAATAGTATTCTTAGTTAAATGACAATCTTGAGCCATGTAGACGGTAGACCGTAGACCTACTATATATCTCCTCCAGTCCTTTTATGTCATGTCAGAGATAGCCACCAACTAGCTGGTAGATAATTCCATCATTGTAACGTGGTTAGCGTGGAGGTGATTCTATGAGAACCAACGTTTTTCCCGCGGACGGCAGAAAGCATCTTTTCTCCGGCGTCGTTAAATCTCAATCTCTCGTAGCGATGTCATTTTTATAGTGTGACATGTTCCTGTAAAGGAGGAGTTGATCACGCTATAAAGTCTCCACGTGGACCTCGATACCTCTTTTGACTTTTTCTGGTAGGAAAATTTAAAAGAGATCTTATCCAATTAATTAATAGGGGGCCATTTACAATTCAACGAGGTCACAGACTCGCAGATGTACCATCATTTGATTGGGTGGGTCCCTTCACATAATTTTGGGGGTCCCTAGAGAATTCATGCTCGTTTATTGTGGTGAGAAAAATCTGGTTTGGTTGTGTCTGGCAGTAGCCATCATGTCAAAGATGGCAAATCAGACCGTGATCCGAACTTAAGCTTGGAAAGATGCACGATCTAAGTTGATTCTCATGTGTGGATAAATCACATATCAAACTTATGTCTAGCTAGCGCTGTTTATGGCAACGTTTTAAAAACGTCCGTTTTAACCGAAAAAACGACCGTTAAAACGGTCACACCCATATACCGTGGCCGTGAGGGTCCCCGAACCCCGTACCTTTATTAGGACGATAAATAGGAAAAAACGGCAGCTTTATAGACCGCTTTTTCGGTTTTTAAATACACGTTGTAACTTAGTTTTCTAAAATTAGTTTGAATGCTTTTTTCTTCTAAATAACAATTTAACGTGCGTTTTTTAGAACTATTTTCCCGTTATCACGCATGTTATAACCGTGTAAATAACTTTCTTACCATTTCTTTTGATTTTTTTTCTTCTCCGGATTGAAAGCTGAAAACTTCGAATTAAATATTTTAAAAAAATAGTGTTATCATGATTTTGTTTTCTAAAAGAAGGGAAATGAAAAAACAAATTGACGCGACCTATTATTCGTTGCCTCCCCCAATGAAAGAAGAAAAAAATAGTGTGATCATGTACCCACGTTTTGGTCACCAACTTCAATCTTTAATTCATGAATCAAGGAATCTGCTTTAGTTCTTCACTTCTTTCAAAGACTAAAATGGGTACATGATTTGGACGTGGTGGTGGGTACATGTTAAAATGGGTACATGATTTGGACGTGGTCACGGACTCACGGGGTACATGTTAAAACTTAAAATGAAATAAAAGAAAGAACTACATATGCATCATCATGCAGTGGTGGTGGGTACATGATTTGGACGTAATAATTATTTCATCTTATAAGAAGTGCAATTTTAAATCGAATCTGATAATGGGTTGATTGACTCTACCCTAACTCATAATGCAATTCCTACTTTACCGAGTTTTTTAAGCATTCAATGATTAACTTTTAGAACTAGTAGTCTAATACCATATAGACTTGTTAAAACCACCGCCTACTTCTTGGCATTTGATGGAAATTCTCACGATCTAATAAATGGACAAGTATACCTAGCTAATTGTTGCCGACGAAATTTTAGTGGCTATAATTTACCGACACGAATTTTATCAAACTTTCGTAAATTGTATAGTGAAAAGCATTTCAAAACACCTGTGTAAAGAATATAAACATGACTATCGAATTATACACATTTTTTATACTAACAATAATCAAATAAAATGGTAGTATTAGAATTTCTTAATGATATAGGTCATCTATTAGTTGGACAAAATTTAAAAATTAATAGGTCATCTATTTAGGGCCGTGGGGAGTATTAAAAAATTAAAATACCTTGTAACAACGTTTTTTAGACTCGTTAAAACGTTTTCACGCACGTTATAACCGTTACATAGGAAATTCAGATCAATAATTTTTTTTATTTCCTATGTAACCGTTACAACGCCCGTTATTTTCAAAAAACGTCCAAAAACGCGTTTTTTAACTATATAACGCGTTTTTGGCCCAAAACGTGCTCACACCTAAGAAAACGCATTATAACGGTCACACCTAGTGTCCGTGACCTGAGCCGTGACCCGTTGTTCAAACCTTGGTTTATGGTAGGTTTCGTGTCTGTTTTCAACCAACCAAAACCAAAACCATTAGTGTCGGTTTCTAAAATTTTTACAAATACCGAGTCATTAACTATCGACTCGGTTTTTAGCCGGTTTCAGTTTTTCCAACAGATTTCCGGTTAACCGATTGTTATGTTAGTTCCATGTAATTGACAGTTCATAAAAACACAAAAAAAAACACAAAAAACAGTGGAAGTGTAAACATTAACATTAAAATTCCAAGAAGTAAAAACCTAACATTCATATATTCATTCAATTCAAACCAAATCTGAGTTTGTAACGTTTCTTGTGTCATTAGAAGCATCATAAGCTTCAATTCAATCTGCAAAAACCACCATCTGCATCTAGCCACCATTTCTAAACAGAACCTTCCAGCCTCCTCCATCTATTCATTCCCTGTAATTCATACACAATCATATCCATTTGTAATTTTGCTCAAAACCCATCTCTGAATCATACCCTTCTTCAATTTCTGTTAGAGTACTGCTCGGTCGAACTCGCAAGCGTTGCTATCTCAAGCTTGTTTGTCAAGTTTAGTTGATCAAAACTATATACTTGATTTTTAGTCTACGTACAACTATGTCTCGGATTAGGATAGAAGTGTGTAGTTGAGCATTAGACTTCACGACGTTCACCAATTGAAGAAGAAGATCTACTGAAGAGCTTGGCGGAACTTCGACGACAAAAGGTATGTGGAGACTAAAACTTATCTATCACTCAGAAGTCTATTCAATTATATCTACTAATGAGACTAAGTCGTATAACTATATAGACTTTGTGTTATACACATATTTGGAATTTCGAGTCGAGTTTATCTCGTTTATATAATTCTCGAAATACAAGTTTAAAGCTTAGAATGCTTCATCATCTACTTGACAACTTTAGTTGTAAACAATTCATTTGATGGAAACTAAATATTAAGTCAAGATGTTAGAGCACTGCTCGGTTGAACTCACATGCGTTGCTATCTCAAGCATGTTTGTCAATGTTATTGATAAAAACTATAAGTCTTGATTTCTAGCCTATTTATAGATGTCTCGGACTAGGACATAGATTGTGTGGTTGAGCTTAGACTTCACGACGTTCATCATTTGAAGACGAAGAACTACTAAGGGGAGCTTGTGGAACTTTATCGACAAAAGGTATGTGGAGACTTAAACTAATCTATCACTTGGAAAGTCTATTTCTACTCTATAATCCTATATTGAGACATAAGTCATATTACGATATAGTTTTTTATATACACATTTGAGATTTCGAGCTGAGTTTATCTCGCTTACATATTTCTCGAAATATGTGTTGGCAAGCTTTCGCTTCAACCAAGTTCATCTTATATCATGTGAAAATTGCTAAGTAACATCTTACATGATTTGTGTGATACAATCATTTGGTGTAGTATTGGAATGTTTCGTTATGATTATTTCAATAACTTGAAAATTGCTTTGATGCTAATAGTATGTGAAAACGACTATTGTCATCCTCTAAGAAAGTTTCAATGATTGAAATAAGAGTTTAGAACACTTAACCATTATTGGATATGTCATGTTGTGCACTCTTGGACATATGTAATCCATGTCCGGGAACCATAGTATGCGCACCCGTTTGCGTACCTGTTGGTTTGAGAAATCCGGGAACCTAAGTATGCGTACCCGTTTGCGTACTGGCGTACAGGTTCATGTCCGAGAATTTTCGCTGGGATTGAAAGTTCGCGTACCCGTTTGCGTACTATCAAAACCCAATCTTGGTCCGGGTATTTCAAGTATGCGTACACGTTTACATACTTAAAGGTTAAAGTTCTAAAATCGGTCATGAACATGAACATAAACATTTATATAATAAGGAATGCAATATTTGCAAACCGTGGCTATAATGTTCATGATTTATTCGAGTGAATCAAACCGATTTTGCTTCAATTGTGTTCTTGTATAATTCTATGAGAATATAACAATTGAACAACTCTTTAACTAGTTTCATTTGAGTCATTTGAACTAGTTAGGGTTAAGATGAATAAGGTTGATATGAGAGTAATCATATGGCTAACCTCGGTTAAATATTTGTGAACCAACATGGTGTACAAGTTTGGGTACGGTTACATAAACCTAAATGAGGGTACATTTCATTTGTGTGTAACAAGCTAAGTTCGATCTAACGGTTGAAAGATATTAGCTTGGTTGAATCAGGTTTTTCATCTAATGGTGAATATTGAATGCTTTGTTACCAAGGTAACTTGGATTGCAAACCCTGATTTGAAAACTATATAAAGGAGAACTCTATCAACTGGGAAAACTAATCCCCACACCTCATGTGTGTTACTAGTTGCATAAACTAGAGTCGATTCTCCTTTAACCTTAGATTTCTATCGAGACCCTGTAGGTTAACGACTTGAAAGACTTCATTGGGATTGTGAAGCCAGACCCAACTATTTTCTTTGTAGTTGCGTGTTCTGATCTTTCCCGATTCTACCGTATTGAGTACAATTGAAATAATTGACTCGAGATTAATTTCTCCGATAGGCAAGATAAAAGTAATCACAAACATCTTTGTCTCATCGTTTGTGATTCCACAATATCTTGTTTCGCTAGTCGATTAAGATTATTGTGAGGTGATTGATAATACTAGGTTGTTCTTCGGTAATATAAGTCCGGTTTATCAATTGGTTCCTGTTCACCTTGATTTATCAAAAGATGAAACAAAAACTCTTGGGTATTTCTGTGGGAGACAAATTTATTCAATCTATAGACTTTTCTGTGTGAGACAGATTTGTTTATCAAGTCTTCGACTTTGGGTCGTAGCAACTTTTGGTTGTGGGTGAGATCAACTAAGGGAATCAAGTGCGTAGTATCCTGCTGGGATCAGAGACGTAAGGAACGCAGTGTGAGATTGATTCAGTCCAGTCCGAAGTTAATTGGTAGTAGGCTAGAGTCTGTAGCGGCTTAATACAGTGTGGTGTTCAAACTGGACTAGGTCCCGGGGTTTTTCTGCATTTGCGGTTTTCCTCATTAACAAAATTCTGGTGTCTGTGTTATTTCTTTTCCGCATTATATTTTGTTATATAATTGAAATATCACAAGTTTTGCGTTAAGTTCAATCAATTAGAATATCCGACCTTGGGTTGTTGATTTAAATTGATTGACACTTGAACATTGGTCTTTGGTACCATTCAAGTTACTCCTCTTATATTCAATCGGGCTCGCAAATTTCTATTTGCTGATTGTGGATTAGAATTAAGAGTTAGAGATATTAAACTCTTTGATATACTTTTCTCTGGATTGAGTCTGACTGTCTAGTTGATTCTCTAGAAAGTATATTGGAGTAAGTCCTCTCAGATTGCCAAAAGAATTGTTGGGTGTGGTTGTTAGACCCCCGCATTTTCAATTGGTATCAGAGCAGGCATACACATTAAAGACCTTATATGTCTTTGTTTGTAGCGTCCGATGATAGAAAATATAGTCTCTAAAAACGCTTCACAAGAAATGGATAAACTCAATATTGAGCGTGTTCTAGAAACCATCGATAAGGTTGAGAATCCTGATTTAAAAAAACTCATCAATTTTCTTAGTCTCGAAAAAGATCGTTTGATAAGAAAATTTGATGGTCTTCATTACGAAGTGTATATCAAAAAATCCATGCTCCGAGAACATGCTGAAGAGGTAGTTGACCTCTAGAAGAAGTTAGATGAACAAATCCGGATCAATTCTGATCTTGCTGCAGAAATTGCAAAGCTTAAGGAATTGAAATCTGTAAAGTCATCTTCAATGGTTATAAATAACTCCTCTAATTCTTCCCTGAAGAATTGTCGTAAATCAGGTGATAAGCGAGGTCTAGGCGTTGTGATCCTGATAGTGCTCAGAACTCTTCGAACAAGGATAAGGATGTTGGAACATGCTTGTTTTGTGGTGCTCATGATCACTTTCAACATGCTTGTTTTCCTTTCAAGAAAAGATTAAAAGCTGCGGGTGATCTTCATAAGATAACTGTACAACTTTTGTCTTCTCTTAAAATACATTCAATACTAACAAGAAAACCAAATATGGTTAGTAGTGCTAGTATGGGAGCTTTCGCTCTAAAGTCAACATCACCTTTTCAATGGTTCCTTGATAGTGGATATTGCAGACATATGACTGGAGATCTCTCTTGGTTTATCAACTCAAGCGATTTTGATGGTGGACCAGTGACATTTGGAGATGGAAGCTGCTGCTACATAAGTAAGAAGGGGACGATAAAATTACCCGGCGTTCCTGAAATACATGATGTCGTATACGTGAAAGGTATGACTGCTAATCTTCTTTCTGTTAGTCAAATATGTGACAAAGGCCATAAGGTTGTCTTCAATGATAAAGGATGTGACATTGTGGATAAATTCGGAAAAGTAATTTTTCAAGGATCATGTGGCAAAAATAATTGTTATCTTCTAGATACTCAGTTCAGTAATTGTTGCAATTTGACTAAAGTGGAATCTATACACCTTTGGCATGAACGTTTTGGTCACATCAATTATCGTCTTTTAACTAAGATCATTAATAAAGAACTTGTTAGAGGCGTTCCCAAAATCAATGCTAAGGTTGAAGGTGTATGTGGTGCCTGTCAAAAGGGTAAACAAACGAAAGTTCCACACAAATCATCTCGAAATATTCTCACCAAATCTCCACTTGATTTAATTCATATGGATCTTTTCGGCCCAATTCAACAATCTACAGTGGCTGGAAAGAAGTATGCTTTGGTTATGGTAGATTCACTTGGGTGGCGTTTTTGGCTCACAAGAATGAAACACTCAGTGAGTTCAAGATTATTGTTAATAGAATTCAGAATGAACATGGTCGCAAACTAAAGAAAATTAGAAGCGATCGTGGCACAAAATTCAAAGACACCAAAGTATTTGAATACTGTGACTCTCTAGGAATTATTAAACAATATTCTCCACCTATCACTCCACAATAAAATGGAGTTGCATAAAGGAAGAATAGAAACATTCATGAAATGGCAAGGGTAATGCTCCATAACAAAAACTTACCGTTTAGGTTTTGGGGTGAGGCTATTTTTACAGCTTGTTATTTGATCAATCGTGTTTATTTGCGGTCAAAGACCTTAAACACTCCCTATGAGTTGTGGCACGGTAAGAAACCCAACTTACACTATCTCAGAGTGTTCGGGAGTAAGTGCTACATTCTAAAGGATCGTGAACAGAAATGGAAATTTGATTCGAAAAGCGATGAAGGTATTTTTCTTGGCTATGCATCTGACAGTCGTGGTTTCCAAGTCTTTAATCTCAGAACTCAAGTCATGATGGAATCGAAAAATGTTATCATTGATGATTTAAGTAATTTTCGTCATGATAACTCTCCTGCTGAATTGCCTCCAACCGAGACAATTGAGAAAATCAAAGAAACTTCAGAATCAGAAGAAGTTGTTCCAACGGTTGTTGATCCTGATGTATCTAGTGATGAGGATAAAAGTTCTAGTCAGGATATTCCTGTTGAACAAGAACGTGTCCCTCCACGACACCTTTGGGTTCAAAGGAATCATGATACTAACAATATCATTGGAGGTAGGGAATCTACTGCTAAGACGAGAGGTCAACTTTAAAATATTTGCAATTTTGGTTGTTATCTATCACAAGTAGAGCCAACGAATATTGATGAAGCTCTTAGTGATCCCTTTTGGGTGAATGCAATGCATGAAGAGTTAAATCAATTCCAAAGACAAGATGTATGGAAACTCGGACCTTGTCCCCCCAATATAAATATTGTTGGTACCAAATGGATATTTAAGAACAAGTCTGATGAATTTGGCACCATTGTCAGAAACAAAGCTAGACTTGTCGCTCAGGGATATTCACAGATTGAAGGGATCGATTTTGACGAAACCTTTGCTCCTGTGGCACGCCTTGAGTCCATTCGATTATTATTATCTCATGCTTGTTTTCTTAAGGTTAAGTTGTTTCAAATGGACATTAAATCCACTTTCCTAAATGGAAACTTAAAGGAAGAAGTCTATGTCGCTCAACCTAAGGGATTTGAAAACCCTGATTTCCCCGATCATGTCCTTAAGCTCAATAAGGCATTGTACGGGTTAAAACAAGCACCTAGTGCCTGGTTTGAAAAACTAACTAATTCCCTCCTTAGGAAAGGTTTTTCAAGAGGAGGAGCTGATAAAACATTGTTTACCAAATGGAGTGGGAAAGATGTTGTAATTGCTCAAGTTTATGTAGATGATATCATCTATGGATCAACATCGAAGAAAATTGCAAAAGATTTTCAAGTCTCTCTTGGTAAGGAGTTTGAAATGAGCAATGTTGGTGAATTAAAATTCTTTTTGGGTTTACAAATTCAACAACACAAGGATGGAATTTACTTATCTCAAGAAAAATATGCAAAATATCTTGTCTCAAGATTCCGTCTTGATAAGTCAACTCCAAAACTTACTCCTATGCCTACCACGGGTAAACTACATAGAGATGAGAATGGTGTAAATGTGGATCAAAAAAATTAATCGATCTATCATTGGAAGTCTTTTGTATCTCACTGCCACTAGACCTGATATTGCTTTTAGTGTTGGTTGTTGTGCCAGGTTTCAGGCAAATCCAAAGGAATCTCATCTTGCAGCTGCAAAGAGGATCATACGTTACATTAATCACACTTCCGGGTATGGTCTTTCCTACACTTTTGATACTAACACTGACCTTACTGCCTATTCGGATGTTGATTGGGCAGGGTGTGTAGAAGACATAAAAAGTACATCAGGGGGATTCTACTATGTAGGGATAAATCTTGTAGCTTGGCATAGCAAGAAACAAAATTCACAATCTCTCTCAATATGCATGTGAAGCATAATACATTGCTGCCGGTTCATGTTAACAAATGCTCGCTGATTATGGAATTGATTCTGGAATAATGAAGATCTTTTGTGATAACTCAAGTGCGATTCGCATCACTGAGAATCCTGTTGAGCACTCAAGGACTAAGCACATAGACATACGGTACCATTTTATTCGAGATCTTTATGAAAATGGTATCATTACTATGGAATTTGTTCCTTCTGAACAACAATTGGCTGATATTCTCACCAAACCATTAGACACTGCCACATTTCAACACCTACGGCAGTCTATTGGTGTTGTTCTAGTTCATTAGTTCTCCATAACTCTTTCCCCTGCTTTTATCTCAATCTGTTGGGCAATTGAGTTAGGAATTACCAGAATGGTGTTTCTTCATGTTTGCATTTGTTTCTCGTAGATGTGTTTCTGTCAAGTATCCTAGTGTTCTTTTACAAATCCTTCTTTTCTTGAAAAAGCAAGGTCGCCTTTGTTGTTCTTTCGGGAATGACATTTTATGGGAGAGAGTTCTTAATTGAACTTGTGCTTAATTGCCAAATCTTTGTGGGGAGTGCGGTTGTGGAATATTATAGGGGTTATCTTGTATCTTTATAAACTCCTTGATGAATGCATTCAGCTTCGGCTTTATGATTGCATCTAAATAAGTTGGTATGTTATTCTCTTTTGGTCATGAAGTATCTCTATGAAAATTTCATGAGGATCCCACTAGTTTTCGTACCTTTGCCAATTTATATTGACAAAAAGGGGGAGAATTAATGTGTAGTTTCACACTACAAATACATATGGTTTACGGATCATTATGTAAGGGGGAGTGGTTTTCATGTTGAGATGAAGTATTGACTAAGGGGAGTGATACATATCACCATAGTATTGTTGTCAAAGTTGTGATACAATTGAACTTTGATGATGTGTAATAATACTATGACACTGTATAACAATGATTGAGAGCATTTGTTTTCTCATTGTTATCGCTACGGATCTTCAACAACTATGATGCTGAGTTGAACATGTTTAGAATCATGGAGTACTTGGAAGTGACGAAGATTTCGAGACGTTTTGAAGATGCCAAGGAGATCAAGCATTTGGATGAGAAGCAACAAAGTTTTATTTATTTTGTAATCCATATGTATTGATAGTTTTGTCACTAAAATTGACAAAGGGGAGATTGTTAGAGCACTTTGCTCTAATTCGAACTCGCATGCATTACTATCTCAAGCATGTTTGTCAATGTTAGTGATCAAAAATATAATTCTTGATTTCTAGCCTATTTATAGATGTCTCGGACTAGGACATAGATTGTGTAGTTGAGCTTAGACTTCACGGCGTTCATCATTTGAAGACGAAGAACTACTAAGGGAAGCTTGTGGAACTTCATCGACAAAAGGTATGTGGAGACTTAAACTCATCTATCACTTGGAAAGTCTATTTCTACCCTATCTCCTATATTGATACATAAGTCGTATTACGATATAATTTTCTATATACACATTTGAGATTTTGAGCTGAGTTTATGTCGCTTACATATATCTCTAAATATGCGTTGGCAATCTTTCGCTTCGACCAAGTTCATCTTATATCATGTGAAAATTGCCGAGTAACATCTTACATGAATAGAGTGATACAATCATTTGGTGTAGTCTTGGAATGTTTCGTTATGATTATTTCAATAACTTTAAAATTGCTTTGATGCTAATAGTATGTGAAAACGACTATTGTCATCCTCTAAGAAATTTTCAATGATTGAAATAAGAGTTTAGAACACTTAACCATTATTGGATATGTCATGTTGTGCACTCTTGCACATATGTAATCCATGTCCGGGAACCATAGTATGCGCACCCATTTGCGTACCTGTTGGTTTGAGAAATCCGGGAACCTAAGTATGCGTACACATTTGCGTACTGGCGTACAGGTTCATGTCCGAGAATTTCTGCTGGGATTGAAAGTTCGCGTACTCGTTTGCGTACTGTCGAATCCCAATCTTGGTCCGGGTATTTCAAGTATGCGTATATGTTTGCATACTTGAAGGTTAAAGTTCTAAAATCAGTTATGAACATGAACATAAACATTTATATAATAAGGAATGCAATCTTTGCAAACCGTGGCTATAATGTTCATGATTGATTCGAGTGAATCAAACCGATTTTGCTTCAATTGTGTTCTTGTATAATTCGATGAGAATGTAGCAATTGAACAACTCTTTAACTAGTTTCATTTGAGTCATTTGAACTAGTTATGGTTAAGATGAATAAGGTTGATATGAGAGTAATCATATGGCTAACCTCGGTTAACTATTTGTGAACCAACATGGTATACACGTTTGGGTACGGTTACATAAACCTAAATGAGGGTACATTTCACTTGTGTGTAACAAGCAAAGTTCGATCTAACGGTTGAAAGATATTAGCTTGGTTGAATCAGGTTTTTCATCTAATGGTGAATATTGAATGCTTTGTTACCAAGATAACTTGGATTGCAAACCCTGATTTGAAAACTATATTAAGGAGAACTCTAGCAACTGGGAAAACTAATCCCCACACCTCATGTGTGTTACTATTTGCATAAACTAGAGTCGATTCTCCTTTAACCTTAGCTTTCTATCGAGACCCTGTATGTTAAAGACTTGAAAGACTTCATTAGGATTGTGAAGCCAGACCTAACTATTTTCTTTGTAGTTGCGTGTTCTGATCTTGCCCGATTCTATCGTATTGAGTACAATTGAAATAATTGACTCAATATTAATTTCTCCGATAGGAAAGATAAAAGTAATCACAAACATCTTCGTCTCATCGTTTGTGATTCCAAAATATCTTGTTTCACTAGTCGATTAAGATTATTGTGAGGTGATTGATAATATTGGGCTGTTCTTCGGGAATATAAGTCTGGTTTATCAACTGGTTCATGTTCACCTTTATTTATCAAAAGACGGAACAAAAACTCTTGGGTATTTCTGTGGGAGACAGATTTATTCAATCTATAGACTTTTCTGTGTGAGACAGATTTGTTTATCAAGTCTTCGACTTTGGGTCGTAGCAACTCTTGGTTGTGGGTGAGATCAACTAAGGGAATCAAGTGTGTAGTATCCTGCTGGGATCAGAGACGTGAGGAACGCAACTGTACCTTGAATCAGTGTGAGATTGATTAGGGTTCAACTACGATTCAGTCCGAAGTTAATTGGTAGTAGGCTAGAGTCTGTAGCGGCTTATACAATGTGGTGTTCAAAATAGACTATGTCCCGGGGTTTTTCTGCATTTGCGGTTTTCCTCGTTAACAAAATTTTGGTGTCTGTGTTATTTATTTTCCGCATTATATTTTGTTATATAATTGAAATATCACAGGTTGTGCGTTAAGTTCAATCAATTAGAATATCCGACCTTGGGTTGTTGATTTAAATTGATTGACACTTGAACATTGGTCTTTGGTACCGTTCAAGTTACTCCTCTTATATTCAATCGGGCTCGCATATTTCTATTTGTTGATTGCGGATTGAATTAAGAGTTAGAGATATTAAACTCTTTGATATACTTTTCTCTGGATTGAGCTGACTGTCTAGTTAATTCTCTAGAAAGTATATTCGAGTAAGTCTTCTCAGATTGCCAAACGAATTGTTGGGTGTGGTTGTTAGACCCCCGCATTTTCACAAGATGATCATGTGAAAATTACCTCGAACATCTTACATGATTTGTGTGAGACAATCATTTGATGTTAACTTGGGATGTTTAGTATTGATCAAATAATCATTTGAAAATTACTTGAAGCTAGCGGTATGTGTAAGATTACCATTGTCGTCTTTCAAGGATATTTCAAATTGATTGAATTAGAGTCTTAGAACTATTACCAATGTCTGGATACTGCACAGTATGCGAACTGTGAAGTACTAGTTCAGGTCCGAAACTCTTGTTTGCGAACTGTGTTTGCGAACGAGTTTATCTGTGATAGGTCCGGAACTGTGGTTTGCGAACAATGTTTGTGAACGACAAGGCTAGGAAAGGTCCGGAACGGTAGTTCGCGTACTCAGTTTGTGAACTCAGTGGTCAGGTTCTAAAATCGGTAAGTATGACAA
This sequence comes from Papaver armeniacum, assembly GCA_023531295.1. Lineage (NCBI taxonomy): Eukaryota > Viridiplantae > Streptophyta > Magnoliopsida > Ranunculales > Papaveraceae > Papaver > Papaver armeniacum. Next base: position 48,011 of record JAJJWW010011804.1, on the reverse strand, counting down.
CTCGTTCACATACTTGTATGGTAAGTATTTTCTATACTAATGAACTCGGGTTCGTTTGCGAACTAAAGTCCCCGGAATATTAATGTATTAAGGTATGCGAACTTGCTTTGCAAACCGTGGCAATATGTACATGAATTGGTTCTTGTATAAGACTTTGTACACTTACAAACCAAACCGAATATGTTTCATATGCTTCATGGATATTTCTATGAGATAGTGAACATTTGAACAACTCTCTTTAAAACACATTTAGATTCATTTGATTATCTATCATGATTTATTGATTACCATATTTGGTTTAAAAGTGTTAGATGAATATGGCTAAGCTATAAGTGTTCATATGGCTAACTTCGGTGAACTGTTATTGAGCCAACTTGTTATACACGTTTAGATACGGTTCACCCATATCTAAATATATGTATATCTCATTTGTGTGAATCAAGCTAAACCATCTAACGATGGAGATTGATTGCTTATTTTCTAAGCAAACTTAGCTTGAATCTTAAATTAGGAGTTCATCTAATGGTGGATATTAATTGCTTTGGTACTAAGCTATCTTAGCTTTGATTGTAAGAAATACTGATTTGAAAGAATATATAAGGAGGAACTCTAGCATCTGGGAAATTTATCCCGACACTCTCGTGTGTCCTAGTTGCAAACTAGAGTCGATTCTCTATTAACCTAGGTTTCTAGTTCTTCTAAAAACTATTATTAGGTTTAACGACTTAAAGACTTCATTTGGGATTCGTGAAGCCAGGTCCAACTATTTTCTCTGTAGTTGAGTACCCTGATCTTACTTTTTTTTTATCATATTGAGTTTAATCTTCTCTAAGATTTTTTTCGAGATTTATCTCCGATAGGTAAGATAGAAAAAGTAATCACAACAGTTTCTTCGTCTCAGACTCTTGTGATTCCGCAATAACTTATTCTGTTAATCAGTTAGGTTATTGTGAGTGGTAGGAGCTTAAAGATGTTTTCCTACGTGTATAACTGCAAGTGCACAGCGCCTGTTGGAGGCGTGGCAAGCACATGTCGATCCTCAGGGAGATGGGGTTGCTGTGGTGTTTATCCTAGTGATTTACTAACTGATTTCCAGGGAAGTGTGACACAAATGTTGGTTGTTTGTCGATACGACTGAGTGAAGTTGCTATGACTCTAAACTAAGGTAATAATGAGCAAAAGATGTTGTAACTGTGATTTTGTGGCACTAGGGTGATTGAATCCACCCTCTAGTCCTATGCTAATGTAATACAGATTGCCAAAATGTTCTCATGCCTTTCCTTGAAGGCCTCAGATGGGTAGTTGATTAGCTGGTTCCTTTTGCTCACCCCCAGTATCAATGGTCTTTCTACAGTACCATTGATCACAGGCTTGCTAAGTAACAACTAACTATACTCCTAGACAATATAATCAAATGAGAACAAATTTAGAATCAAATTAACTTCTCATTAAACCAGGGGTTTCATCTACACCCTAGTTAAATTGTTTAGAACATCATGCAGAATTAAAATAACTTGAAATTAAATTCTAAAACTTAACCCTCAAAACAGACTGAGTTCTCTCTCATGAAGAACAAGTATTTATAACTCACAAACACTCGAGACTAACAATTGACAAATACCCAAAACTCTATCCTCTGTGAATTCGGCGCTGAACTCCCTCAATTGATGTTCCCCTCACTGATGCTGAAATCCTAACCCTAGTTCTTCCTATCTCAGACTTAGCTTCTAGGGAAGAATCTATGAGTGAGATAGAGAGCAAGTAGGGGGTGAAGGAAGTGCAGCTTGGGCTGTTGGTGGCGGTGGTGTCGGGAGAAACGGTGGAGGTGGCTCTGCAAATCTGGTCGGGAGAAGAAGGAGGTAATGGTTTTCTCTGGGATTGTCGGGGGGAAGAGAAAGAGAAGAGAAGATGGGGTGTGTTCGGTTTGGGTGAAGATATATGTGGATGTGGTGTTGAGCGGTTGCAGCGAAGGGTTGATGCGATGGGTGGAGCGACCGTTGGATGTAGATGGAGCAAATCTGACGGCTCAGAGTAAAACGGGTCTTGGATTTGGATTATGGGCCGGGTCTTGGACTGCCAAGCCTATGTCTTGTAGATGGATTGCTTCTTGTTGGGTTGCACTGATGCGCGCGCGGGCTTTGGCTTTCTGCTCCATAGACGCTCGTCTCCAATTCTTTGCTCTTTTGGCTCCTTAATTTCTCCGAGCTTTATTTACTACCTAAAAACACAAAATTAATTAGTACAAATATTTATTCTTGAAAACAAAGAAAATACAGAATCTGGGATAATATCTGATTTATGAGCACAAAAGATGAATTAAATGCCAATAAAAAGGTGTAGAAATATGCAATATTTGGCACTCATCAAATACCCCAAACCTGAATTTTACTTGTCCTCAAGTGAAACAGAAATTAAGAAATCCTAACTATACCACTGTCGCGGGTCTCTCGAATGCATTTAGCGTATGCACTAAGCCTTTAAACCCCTAGGTGTCCCTAGTGGACGAGTTGTAGTCTCGTGAGGGTTTACCAGAGGTGTACCCACAAAACCTTCTCCAACTTCGTAGTGTAAAAGAGTCTCAAGCATCCAAGGAGCTATGAGGACATAGAGTTTCGCATGCTAGTAACAAGAAGTTAGAACTACCAAAGAATGCATTCTCATCCTTAAGTGCTGAGCGAGAAGTAACCATACCATATGAAAGAATTCGGATTCGATTGTGATCATAAGCCTCGACTTCTGCCTCACCAATAGGGTTTTATGATAATTGCACTCAAAAAGATCGCTTTTTTAGTCTCTCACGTGTGCAGCAGGGAATAAAGAGAGAAATCCCGCACACGTTGAAGGTAAGAAGGATAACCTTCCGAAATAATTTCGGAGACTCCACGTAAGTGTGGACAAAAAGAATCTTTTCTCGATGATCTCTAAGAAAGGAAATCAACCATTAGCAAGGATGGGAGTACTCACTTACCTTCTCACCCGATCGGCAATTAATATCACTCTCTCAGCATTCATAGAAACGTCTTCAATCTTCGGTCTTCGGTCTTCAAATGTTGATGACGAACTTATGAACTTCACAAAAACTTGACAAACACATTTTTTTTTTTTTTTTTTTAACAAGAAATGAAAATAACACTAAAAGCGATAAAACTTGTATTGTCTTGATTACATAAACTTCACTAATTCTCATCCTATTTTCTTTTCTTTTCTTTGTTGCACGTGAACCTTGGACTATTTCAACTTTTCTTCAAATATTCTGATGTTGCTCCGCTTGCTGACGATGATGTGTTTCTATGAATCTGTTGATGTTGTTGAGAGGGAGAGAGTGATGCTAACTGCAAATCGATATTTAGAAGGAGTTTTCATCTTTAAACGTCACCCTCATGATTGACGAAATTAGCACTCAAGAGATCAAAAATAGTGTTGAAAGTGGTGCGAAGTTGGGTAGCTCACCATTCCTACCCGGAATTGACGTACGGTGACACACACTCTAACAGATTTTTCTAGAAAAGTCACAAAAATGAAGGTCGGGTGCCTCGCTTGATGTAAAATGGGTAGTCTCCACTATGGGTGATCACAATTCTACTACCGAATATCTAAACAGCACCTAATTCGCCCTCCGGTATGGTTAAATCCAACTTTAACGCTCTAATCAACTAAGAAACCCGATTGTGTTCTCCAAGACTTCCAAGTTCTGTTATTTCTGTCGACTCTCTATGTAAACATAGCTAGAATCATGCTAGTGACTCTAAAATCTCTAAAAGTTGGAGGTTTTTATGTACATATTTACAAAGAGTTTTTTTTTTTTTTTTTTTTTTTTTTTTTTTGAATAAAAGACTAAAAACTCTATATGCAAATGCACCCCCAAACCTAAATCAAACATTATCCTCAATGTGTCAACAGATAATACGAATTCAAAAAGTCACATACCAAGAGAACTATGTTGAGTAGAGAAAAGGGAAGAGATTACCGGATGTACAAAGATGTTGCTAAACCAAAGGAGGATGAATGCTTTGAAAGCAAATAACCAGAGCGCAAGACAAAAAGGTTGGTTAGCACAAATAAGAACTATTAAAAAAGAAAAAGAAAAGGGAAAAAGAATGGATTTTTAGTCCATATGTATGTACACAAGTGAACTAGTCTAGTCCACATAGATGGGGTCTTCTAGGTCGACGGTCTCAACTTCTGGTGGAAGATGCTCCAGAAATGGTTTCAATCTCTGACCATTGACTTTGAAGATGTTCTTGGTTGCTGGGTTTTCAATTTCAACGGCTCCATGGGGGAAAACGGTACATACTAAGAATGGTCCTGACCATCGAGAACGTAGCTTTCCTAGAAACAAGTGCAAACGAGTGTTGTACAATAAAACTTTTTGGCCAGGTGTGAAGGACTTGTTCAGAATGCGCTTGTCGTGAAACACTTTCATTCTTTGTTTGTACGTTTTGGCACTATCATATGCATCATTTCTCAATTCTTCTAACTCATTGAGTTGAAGTTTTCTTTGGGTACCAGCTTTATCAAGATCAAAATTCAACTTCTTCACAGTCCAATATGCACGGTGTTCTAACTCTACAGGGAGATGACATGCTTTACCGTACACAAGTCTGTAAGGAGACATCCCAATGGGAGTCTTGTATGCAGTTCTATAGGCCCACAAAGCATCATTTAAGCGCAAAGACCAATCTTTCCTAGAAGGATTGACAGTCTTCTCAAGGATATGCTTAATTTCCCTATTAGAAACTTCTACTTGGCCACTTTGTTTGAGGATGGTAAGGTGTTGCGACCTTATGAGTGATTCCATACTTGCGCACTAGTGATTCAAAGGGTCTATTGCAAAAATGACTACCTCCATCACTGATTATTGCTCTAGGGGTTCCAAAACGGGAGAAAATGTTTTCCTTAAGAAAAGAAAGAACAACTTTATGGTCGTTGGTTTTGGATGCAATGGCCTCTACCCACTTAGAGACATAATCAACAAAGCAACAAGAATGTATAACTTACCTTCGAGTTAGGAAATGGACCCATGAAATCAATACCCCAAACATCAAACAGCTCAACAACCAAAATGGGTTGTAAGGGCATCATGTTTCTCTTAGAGATACTTCCTAATTTCTCGACATCGGTCACAAGCAACACAAAAGCATGGCTATCCTTAAACAAGTGTTGGCCAATAGAAACCGCTTTGCAAGATCTTTGCAAAGATTTTCTTGGCACTAAAGTGGCCTCCACATACATGGTCATGACAAAAGAGATGACGTCCCTTTGTTCGTAATTGGGGACACATCTCCTAATGATTTGGTCTTGGCGGTACTTAAACAAATATGGGTCATCCCAAAGGAAATGTTTAACTTCAGCCAAGAATTTAGAACGGTCTTGTTTAGACCAATGCAAGGGCATTCTACCTCGTAGCAAGGTAGTTCACAATATCGACAAACCAAGGCATTTCAGACACAAGCATCAACTGTTCATCAGGGAATGATTCCCTAATAAACACAGATTCATTAGCAGATTCAACATTCAACCTAGACAAGTGATCATCTACAACATTCTCTGACCCTTTCTTATCTCGAATTTCGAGGTCGAACTCTTGTAACAAGAGTATCCATCGAATTAGACGAGCCTTAGCATCTTTTTTAGACAAAAGATATCTCAATGCAAAGATGGTCGAATATATGATGACCTTAGATCCTATCAAATAAGATCTAAACTTATCTAATGCAAACACAACAACTAGCAACTCTTTCTCGGTTGTGGAATAATTCATTGAGCATCATTAAGTGTTTTACTAGCATAGTAGATCACATAAGGAAGTTTGTCTACTCGGGCCCAAAACAGCTCCTACAAAGATAGTCGACGCATCACACATAATCTCAAATGGTAATGTCCAAATGTGGTCTGACTATAGGGGAAGATGTAAGGAGAGCCTTCAGTTGCTCCCATGCTTCCTTACAAGCATCATCAAAGACAAATGCAACATCTTTAGCAAGAAGATTACACAAAGGTCTTGAAATTTTACTAAAGTCTTTGATGAATCGGCGGTAAAAACCCGCATGGCCTAGAAATGATCTTATGTCCCTCACAGAACGAGGTTGAGGCAAGTGTTGAATGAGATCTACCTTGGCTTTGTCTACTTCTATGCCTTTTTCCGAGATAATATGCCCTAAAACAATGCCCGAGTTAACCATGAAATGACATTTTTCCCAATTCAAAACCAAATTCTTTTCCTTACACCTAATCAAAGACACAAGTGAGGTGATGCAAACACTCATCAAAAGAAGACCCAAACACGTAAAAAATCATCCATGAAAATTTCAAGAAACTTATCTACCATGTCAGAAAATATGCTCATCATGCAACGTTGAAAAGTGGCGGGTGCATTACACAACCCGAAAGGCATGCGGCGATAAGCAAATGTTCCATAAGGACATGTAAATGTGGTCTTTTGTTGGTCTTCGGGTGCTATGTGAATTTGGTTGTAGCCCGAATAGCCATCTAAGAAGCAATAGTGACTATGCTTCGCCAACCTTTCTAGCATTTGGTCAATGAAGGGAAGGGGAAAATGGTCTTTCTTTGTTACTGTGTTCAGTTTTCTATAATCAATACAAACTCGCCACCCTGTGGTCACACGGGTGGGGACAAGTTCATTCATCTCATTTTGAACTACAGTAATGCCAGACTTTTTGGGTACTACCTGAATGAGACTGACCCACTGGCTATCTGGAACTGGGTAAATGATACCCGCATCAAGCAATTTCAGAATCTCACCCTTGACAACATCTCTCATGTTGGGATTAAGCCTCCTTTGCATTTCCCTAGATGGTTTAGTGTTTTCTTCAAGGTTTATGTGATGCATGCAAATTGTGGGACTTATACCCTTAAGGTCTGAGATGGTCCAACCTAAGGCTCCTTTATGATCTTGAAGTACTTCTAAAAGTTGACTTTCCTGTTCCATGTCTAAACATGATGCAATAATCACAGGTAAAGTGTCAGAAGGACCTAAGAAAGCATACTTCAAAGTATCAGGTAATGGTTTCAAATCAAGCTTAGGTGGTTCATCAGAAGGTGGGGCAGATTTGGAATCAGAGAGTGGAAGTGGTTCCACTGCATTCTGCCATTTAGCAATATCCATGGGTGGAACAGATTCAAGCAAAGAGTGAATTTCCCCAATGTACTTAGACTCGAAGAGATCTAAGTCAAAGTTATCTAAACATGCTTGCAAAGGGTCCACTGACAAAATGTCGGGCAAAGAGTCTTGGATTAGACTCTCAATCATGTTAATCTCATGCAAATCAAGTATCATCACAATCAATGGGTTGTTGACTAGTGTTAAATACATTCAGCTCTACGGTCATGTTACCAAAAGACAATTTTAACACTCCATTACGACGCTTGATGATTGCATTGGACGCCGCCAGAAAGGACGTCCTAAAATCACAGAAATGTGATTACTTGGGTTTTGCACGGGTTGAGTATCTAAGACGATGAAGTCCACAGAAAGAAAAATTTATCAACCTTGATTAACACATCTTCGACAATACCACGGGGATTTTCACGGATCTGTCCGCTAATCAGTAGCGTAACGGGCGTGGGCTTCACTCCCAAGGCCCAGCTTGCACATACACGTAGTATGGCAATAGATTCACACTGCTCCTAAGTCTAGTAACGCCTTTTCGACCACTTGGTCACCTATGGTGCATGTAATTGTTGGACTACCCGGGTCTCTAAACTTAGTGGGAATCTTGTTTTGGATTATGGAGCTCACTTGCTCAAAGAGAAAGGCACGCTTATGCACATGAAGCTTTCGCTTTTGTGTGCACAATCCTTCAAAAACTTAGCATAGGTGGGTATTTGTCTGATTGCTTCGAGAAATGGAATGTTTATGTTAACTCTTTTGAACATTTCCAAAATCTCATTGCATTGGTTACCCCCCTTCTGTTGCACCAACCTTTGTGGGAATGGAGCAACAGGTACATGACTTGGCAAGGAAACATCTATATCAGTAGGACTCTTGGTTTTATCAACAGGCTCAAATTCTTTCTCTACAGTAGATGTTTTCTGCGGTGTTGTGTGTACTAGTGAGTCTGATTTAGACTCTCTTGACGGTGGTACATCTACATTGTTCTCAACAACTCTACCACTACGAAGAGTGGTGACAGAGTTCACATGACTATGTGGAGTTTCATTGCAGGTAGAGGAGCCTGCTTGAAACACATTCTTTGGATTTTGTTGGGGTTGACTAGGGAATTTTCCTTTCTCTCTCTCATTCAATGCATCACAGATTTGACCAATCTTAAGTTCTAGACTTGTGAAACGTTGGTCGGTAGTTTTCTGAAGTTGTGAAATATTTTGGGTTAACATACCGACACAGTCTTCAAAGCTAGGCTTTTTCTCTACAGGGTACTGAGTGGGTGGTTGTACTTGGGGGTTTCTAGGATATGAGTATCCTTGGTTGTTATTTGTTGGTCCCCCTTGCACAGGCCCTTTGGACCATGAGAAGTTAGGGTGATTCCTCCACCCTGGGTTGTAGGTTTGAGAATAAGGGTTGTTCTCTTTCCTATGGTACAATGCATTGGCTTGCTCGGTTTTGGACTCTTGAAATGCATGTAAGTCAGGATAGCTGTCCACTAGGTGGTCAGAGCTATGGCATGCGGCACAAGTGGCCATTTCAATTTGGTCACGGAGAGTAGGGGCATTAAATTTTACATTCTTTTACAACTCAAGCACTTCTATTCTCCGGGCCAAAGATGCCATTTTTGCATTTCCCTCAAAGTCAGACTCGATTCTATGAACATTACCTACAGGGGTAGTCCTTTTTGGTTCACGGATGGACTCCCACTGTTGAGTCTTTTCAAATGACTTCGATTAAGAAAGTCCAAGCCTCATCAGCACTTTTGTCAATAAATGCACCATTGCACATTGACTCGACTGTGGTTCGGGTTCTAACATCTAGACCCTCATACAAAATTTGCACGAGTCTCCATTTTTCAAAACCATGGTGGGGACATTGGAGTAATAATTCATTGAATCTCTCCAAGTACTTTGCTAGAGTTTCGTCTTCTAATTGCACAAAACCATTTAGACTTTGGCGAATTGTCGCCGTCTTATGGTTTGGGAAAAACTTTTGAAAAACTCTTTTGTGAGGTCATCCCATGTTCTAATGGACTCGTGGTTGTAGGGCATGAAGCCAAGACTTGGCTTTGTCTTTCGTGAGAAAAGGAAACAATCTCAATTTGAGGGACTCCTCTGGCATTTGGTTAAAACGCAGAGTCCCACAAATATCCTCAAAATCTCTCACGTGATGGTAGGGGTTTCAGCATCGACCCCTCTAAACACGGGTAGCATGTGAATGGTGCTTGCTTTCGGTCAAATTGACAAGCATCACCGGAAGAATGATGCAAGAGGGCTGGCTTGCCCTAGTTGGGTACATGTAGTCCTTGAGACTACGGGGTTGGTTTTGTTCATCACCCATGGTTTCTCAAGCTTTCCGATGGGCTTGGGCTTTCTGTTGAAGAACTGGGTATGCTGACGATTTCGTCCGGGCGGATTCTAACTAGTCGATTTGTTTGGTCTCTAAAAGACACAATCATAGCCTAGCTAGCGCATCTAGCATGTTAACATACAAACAAGTTTAACACAGAAAAGCAAAAACTACAAAAATGAAGAGCCCAGTTTATATGGGCTTCAGTTTGTTTGCAGCCCAGGTCATGTGCAAATGCACAGCCCAGTGGAACTGAGTTCCAGCCCAGTTTGGCAAGAGCAGAGCCCAGTTGTTGGTTTCAGTTTATGTGCAGCCCAGTATAAGTGGGCTTCAGCTTATTGCACAGCCCAGTGTATGCACATCACAATGCAACTTGTGCTATCAACACAACACAGCTTAGTTATGTGCACAGAGCAATGCAAACTCACAGAAAAGAAATGACACAGCACAGGGTAGCTTAGTGAAATCAACACAGGGACACACCAACTCACAAAAATGTCACAAGATCGGCAGGTGCAATGTGTGGTGTAATGTGCACTTACAGCTCACAAGTAATCACACACAAATTGTAACACACAAGGGAGCCTGAGGTGCTGTAGTTTAAGAGAGACACAACACAACTTATGCACTGCCCAGATTAAGCGGTGTGCACAAGAAAATCAACAAAAAATGTGTGATGTGCACAGGGTGAAGGGATGTGCTCACTCAGGGTGAAGCATGTGCTGGGCTGTGTTTTTGAAAATCAAGCTGAATGCTATCACTATTCTTGCTACTCAACAATCACTCAATTCCACACAAATTGCAGAAGCTGAATCACACACAAATTGTAGAAATTGGTGCACAGATGCACAAAAGCAAGGTGCACAGATGCCACAAAAGCAACAGATAATTGGTTCAACAGGGTCTCACAGATGGCTTAGCATTCAACACAGGTTAACATACAGATTTGACTACCTTCAGTTCAGAGCATGCATAAAGGTGCAGAGCAGATGGCTCACAATCTTAGTCGACACAGGTCTGACAACAAGTTTGTACAAGTGATTTCAGGGCTGATGAATCAACTATTTCAGGCTATCATACAACCAAGCATGCTATTCAATTGCACAGTTGATGCCAATAGAGTCAATTGACAGGGTATCAACAGGTCATACAGGGGAGTAGATGGCTCAACAGGGTCTTTGGCATCAAGTCACTCAGCTGACTTCACTTGGTTTTCACAGGCTAAGCTCAGGGTTGACAGAGTCAACTGGATCAGTTGATATCAACCAGCCCAGTTGATTTCAAGTGGGGATTGCAGCTAACTTGGTTATCCAAGTTGCAGCTCAGTCTCACAGCTTCAGGGGCTGGAGCTGAGCACATGGCTGATAGTAGATGAGCACAGATTCACAAACAGGTATGGTTTATCATGCATTCATGTGAGCAGGGTTTGAGACACAATACCGCCAGTATCAAACTAGGTTTAGGCAATTCCACCAATTGGTTTTGCTGCTCCCTTGATTTCCTTGAGTTTGCTCAGCTACACCACAAGTACCTGCTACTCAAGAGAGAGTTTTAGATCCCAGAAATGTGCATGTTACAGCAAAAAGATCAATATTGATACTAGCATAAGACTGAGAGTAATGGATTAATAGGGGAAAATGAAAAGCTGTGATGCTTAGTTGGACTGACAGGGGGGATTGACACAATATTCAGCTATGGGTATGAGATGATTATGAGATGATTACATTAAGTACTCTACAGGGAAGAGATGCAGAGCTTAACAAAAGAAATGAGAGAATGCAATTCACGCGGCACTTATCACTACACAAGCTTCAGCTAGTACAGATGATAGTTTTACAGGTAATCACAGGGATGTTATACTGCAGCTGAGTGGTGACAACTCAAAAGCCAGCAGACTTGAGCTCGAGGCTAGGCCATATGTTAAATGAGATGGTGAGTGCAAGTGCACAGCTGAAGTGCAAGCTAATAAGAACACTAAGAGAGTGCAGATATGTACTTATGCAATTAAGAGAAACTAAAATGCATTGATATAATTAACAATATGCAATAGAAAATGCAGAAAAAGAAAACTACAGCTAAGTTACACTAATACAGGGCTACAAGCAATAATATAAAGCAAATATGTACATGGGTGAAAGGAAAATTAGTGAAGAAAATAATAATCAACACAGCACACGCCAAGTCCCCGGCAGCGGCGCCAAAAACTTGGTAGGAGCTTAAAGATGTTTTCTTACGTGTATAACTGCAAGTGCACAGCGCCTGTTGGAGGCGTGGCAAGCACAGGTCGATCCTCAGGGAGATGGGGTTGCTGTGGTGTTTATCCTAGTGATTTACTAACTGATTTTCAGGGAAGTGTGACACAAATGTTGGTTGTTTGTCGATACGACTGAGTGAAGTTGCTATGACTCTAAACTAAGGTAATAATGAGCAAAATATGTTGTAACTGTGATTTTGTGGCACTAGGGTGATTGACTCCACCCTCTAGTCCTATGCTAAGGTAATACAGATTACCAAAATGTTCTCATGCCTTTCCTTGAAGGCCTCAGATGGGTAGTTGATTAGCTGGTTCCCTTTGCTCACCCCTAGTATCAATGGTCTTTCTACAGTACCATTGATCACAGGCTTGCTAAGTAACAACTAACTATACTCCTAGACAATATAATCAAATGAGAACAAATTGAGAATCAAATTAACTTCTCATTAAACCAGGGGTTTCATCTACACCCTAGTTAAATTGTTTAGAACATCATGCAGAGAATAAAATAACTTGAAATTAAATTCTAAAACTTAACCCTCAAAACAGACTGAGTTCTCTCTCATGAAGAACAAGTATTTATAACTCACAAACACTCGAGACTAACAATTGACAAATACCCAAACCTCTATCCTCTGTGAATTCGGCGCTGAACTCCCTCAATTGATGTTCCCCTCACTGATGCTGAAACCCTAACCCTAGTTCTTCCTATCTCAGACTTAGCTTCTAGGGAAGAAGCTATGAGTGAGATAGAGAGCAAGTAGGGGGTGAAGGAAGTGCGGCTTGGGGTGTTGGTGGCTGTGGTGTCGGGAGAAACGGTGGAGGTGGCTCTGCAAATCTGGTCGGGAGAAGAAGGAGGTAAGGGTTTTCTCTGGGATTGTCGGGGGGAAGAGAAAGAGAAGAGAAGATGGGGTGTGTTCGGTTTGGGTGAAGATATATGTGGATGTGGTGTTGAGCGATTGCAGCGAAGGGTTGATGCGATGGGTGGAGCGACCATTGGATGTAGATGGAGCAAAAACTGACAGCTCAGAGCAAAACGGGTCTTGGATTTGGATTATGGGTCGGGTCTTGGACTGCCAAGCCTATGTCTTGGACTGCCAAGCCTATGTCTTGTAGATGGATTGCTTCTTGTTGGGTTGCACTGATGCGCGCGCGGGCTTTGGCTTTCTGCTCCATAGACGCTCGTCTCCAATTCTTTGCTCTTTTGGCTCCTTAATTTCTCCGAGCTTTATTTACTACCTAAAAACACAAAATTAATTAGTACAAATATTTATTCTTGAAAACAAAGAAAATACAGAATCTGGGATAATATCTGATTTATGAGCACAAAAGATGAATTAAATGCCAATAAAAAGGTGTAGAAATATGCAATATTTGGCACTCATCAGTGAGGTGACTAATATTTCTAGGCTGCTCTTCGGGAGTATAAGACCGAATTATTAGTTGAGTTTTCTGTTCACCTTGATCTTTATCTTAAGACGAAAACAACAAATATAATAGACTTATCTGTGGGAGACAGATTGTTTATAATTCTTCGACTTTGGGTCGTACCAACTTCTAGGTTGTAAAGGACGTCAGCTAGAGGAATCAAGTGCACAGAGTCTTGCGAGATTCAAGAAGCGTAAGGAACGCGACGGTACCTTAATCGGTGTGAGACTTGATTAGGGCTCAATTATATTCCTGTCCGAAGTTAACTTCTAGTAGGTTAGTGTCTGTAACGACTTAATATAATGTGGTATTCAAGTCTGGACTAGGTCCTGTTTTTTTTTTTTTGCATTTGCGGTTTCCTCGTTAACAAAATTTATGGTGTCTGTGTTATTTCTTTTCCGCATTATATTTTCTTTACATAATTAAAATATCACAGGTTGTTCGTAGTTCAATCATAGTTAATAAATCCGACCTTATTTGTTGGATAGACATTGATTGACACTCGGACATTGGTCTTTGGAACCATCCGAGTTATTCTCATAACAATCAGGTTCACGGATTTCTATCTGTTTGATTTACTGATTGTGTTGAGAAAGAGATAAAGCTCTTTAATATCTTTCTTGATTGAGACTTATTAACTTGGTGTTCTCGGAATTATATTGGAGTTTAGTCCATACAGATTGCCAAACGAAAAAGTTGGAAGTGGTTGTTTTACCCCCGCGTTTTCAATTTCAAATTACTAACTAAAAATTTCGTTAATTCACAAATAGATACCAACAGAAAACAACCTCAAGCAAACATGCAAACACATCACAATCAAAGCACCGCGACATCATCCTACTCCACCTTTGTTTCAATTACTTGATTCTCTTTTTCCATAGATGTATCAAGCAAAATAATTAAAAACCAATTGTATCAGTAACCCAATATCAATTATCAAATGCAAAACAATAATAAAGCAAAATCAATTTAATGAAACCCTTGTTTCTAAAATTGAAAATCTCTAAACTTAAATTATCTGTTAGAGCATAGCTAGTTTGAACCCACCAAGCGTTGGTGTGTCAAGTTTGGTTGTCATATTTTAGTGAACCAAAACTCATCTAAGAGTCGCTTGATTATGTACTAGAGACAACTTCGTATAGGTTAGACTAGAAAGTCTAGGAATATGAGACATACAAGTATTACTCGAAGACCTGAAGAACATGAAGAAGTAACGAGCTACAACGACGACATCATCCTTCCTCTTGAGGTTAGTAATATCGACTTGAACTGTTTCATTCCTAACTTATGTTTCAAGTCGTGCTATATTGAAAACATAATTGCGAAGCTGTGAATGAATATTTTACTCTAGTAGTGAGACATGATCATATGATCATAGTATTAAGGAATTAGACTACGAAGTATAACGCTTATCTTTTGAACTTCGTAGATATGACATCAACATATTCTTGTGATTATGTGTATGGGTAAAGGTGAAGATTTCATCCTAGGAAACAATGTTTACATTTGTTTAAAGGAAGTACATTCATGAACTTGTTTTATGAATCGAAAGGGAATTCGCTAGGTTTATTGGTATGGTTATTCATTGCATATCTTTGGATCACCAATATGTGTGAGTTGGTAGAACCGATCATAACTTGTTATGTATCTTAGTATAACTAATCACAATGACTAACTTATGATTTGGTATGACTAGTTTTGATTAATTAGTGTAACCGATCCTAAGTAATCACCTAAGATGGTATGATCGATTTTTATAATTGGTGTGACCGATCCTAGTAATTAGTGTGGTCGATCACAAAAGTGTTGTGTAATCGATCCTTGTAATTGGTGTAACCGGTCCTAGTAGTTGGTGTAACCAATCCTGGTAATTGATTTAACCGATCCTAGTGACTAGTGTAACCAATCACAAGCAATACCATGAGTATATGGTAATAGAGATTGGATTGATCTAACCAGGCAAATGAGTTTATTAGTTTAAACGGAAGAGCCTTTGCATATGACTTGAGATATCTTTATCTAAAAAGAATCAATAGAGTTGTTACCAAACAGATTTTTTGTTCCTTTACGGTTTGGAATACGATCCAAAGGAATTGTTCCAGTACGTGTACTTATTGAATGTCGGAAGCGCACGGATACTGAAGAAACTAGGTTTAGTTTATTGGTCTCAACTATACGAAGTTGATTTAGATTTTGTATAGCGGCTTAATTCTGAGAGTATTCAATTCTGGACTTGGTCCCGGGGTTTTTCTGCATTCGCGGTTTCCTCGTTAACAAAATCTTGTTGTGTCTTTTACTTTTCTATTTCCGCAATTATAATTGTTTATTATAATTAGAAGTAAAATATACAAACGTTAACTCCGCTTTACTTAATAGTGATCCTATAGAGTTTGGTTAAGTCATAACCTATTATCAAGTAATCAAACTTTGATTGTTGTATTGTCTCGATCTCGTATCCATAGACAATCACGCAAAGTGTGAATACCGATTTGTCGCATTATCTCGACTTTGTCCATAGACAATCACTTTCGGTAAGATGACTTATAGATGGATAATTTAAAGATTGTGGTGTATTTGGGTACCCTCGTCTTTTCATTATCAAAGCCAACTAGTACAAGTAAGATAGAATGATAAATCGTACCTTTTGATGAAGATTCTAATCGATTTGGTTGTCTATTTCATCTGATACTATGGTTGTTTGTTTTGCCTGATCGTTTAGGATTACGTAACTAGAAGCCTAGAATAGAGAGGAAGAGTAAAAGGGAGGAGGATTTTAATGGAAAAATAAGAAGAGGTAGTGAATGGTGATTGTCATCCATGGCCGCGGTGCTGCTCTTGTGATGGAAGAGAAGAAGAGGAAAAAACTGGAGAAGAAAATGAATATGTCAAATGATATTAGGGTATAAAAGATGGATTTCAACGCTCAATATTAAATTTAGGGAAATAATATATTAACGACCAAGATAATCGGTTTATCCATTGGTTATCGGTTCGATTTTAGATCAAACCAAAACTGAAACCACTACCTTCGGTTTTTTAATTTCTTAAACAAAACCAAATCATTAGTAAATGGTTCGACTCGGGTTTTTTTTCTGATCGGTTCGGTTCTAGCTGATAACTGTTAGCATGTACATCCATATGTCTAGCTGCTCTAGAGCCTTTTTCCATAAGTTCAATCTCAATCTTAATCTCAAATTTTGTTATTGGACTGGTTTAGAGATTGAAAACCTAGAGCAACCATGGTCATGAGTTAAAATGCCAGATATGGCAATTTTTCGATTTGCAGCGTGAGGAGGTAAAAGGTGATGAAGTTTAAGGAAAAGCTAACAAGTCATGTGTTTAACCGGTACACAACAAAAATACCGAGATGTAATTTTAATGCTATTTTAACGTGCATCATCTGTAGGTGGAACCAACGTAGTTATTACAAAGTTTCCGGGGATATAATTGTTAGAATATGGGCATCCAACTCAAAAAGAATTGGCGATGAGTGGAGTGGACCAAGGGATTATAAACCATGGGATCCAACATAACCCAGACACTGTTAGAGCATAGCTCGGTTGAACCCACCAAGCGTTGGTGTGTCAAGTTTGGTTGTCATATTTTAGTGAACCAAAACTCGTCTAAGAGTCGCTTGATTATGTACTAGAGACAACTTCGTATAGGTTAGACTAGAAATTCTAGGAATATGAGACATACAAGTATTACTCGAATACCTGAAGAACGTGAAGAAGTAACGAGCTACAACGACGACATCATCCTTCCTCTTGAGGTTAGTAATATTGACTTGAACTGTTTCATTCCTAACGTATCTTTCAAGTCGTGCTATATTGAAAACATAATTGCGAAGCTGTGAATGAATATTTTACTCTAGTAGTGAGACATGATCATATGATCATAGTATTAAGGAATTAGACTACGAAGTATAACGCTTATCTTTTGAACTTCGTAGATATGACATCGACATATTATTGTGATTATGTGTATGGGTAAAGGTGAAGATTTCATCCTAGGAAACAATGTTTACTTTTGTTTAAAGGAAGTACATTCATGAACTTGTTTTATGAATCGAAAGGGAAATCGCTAGGCTTATTGGTATTGTTATTCATTGCATATCTTTGGATCACCAATATGTGCGAGTTGGTAGAACCGATCATAACTTGTTATGTATCTTGGTATAACTAATCAAAATGACTGACTTATGATTTGGTATGACTAGTTTTGATTAATTAGTGTAACCGATCCTAAGTAATCACCTAAGATGGTATGATCGATTTTTATAATTGGTGTGACCGATCCTAGTAATTAGTGTGGTCGATCACAAAAGAGTTGTGTAATCGATCCTTGTAATTGGTGTAACCGTTCCTAGTAGTTGGTGTAACGAATCCTGGTAATTGGTGTAACCGATCCTAGTGACTAGTGTAACCGATCACAAGCAATACCATGAGTATATGGTAATAGAGATTGGATTAATCTAACCATGCAAAGGAATTTATTAGTTTAAACGGAAGATCCTTTGCATATGACTTGAGATATCTTTATCTAAAAAGAATCAATAGAGTTGTTACCAAACAGATTTGTTGTTCCTTTACAGTTTGGAATACGATCCAAAGGAATTGTTCCAGTACGTGTATTTATTGAATGTCGGAAGCGCAGGGATACTGAAGAAACTAAGTGAACTAGGTTTAGTTTATTGGTCTCAACTATACGAAGTTGATTTAGATTTTTTATAGCGGCTTAATTCTGAGAGTATTCAATTCTAGACTTCGTCCCGGGGTTTTTCTGCATTCGCGGTTTCCTCGTTAACAAAATCTTGTTGTGTCTTTTACTTTTATATTTCCGCAATTATAATTGTTTATTATAATTAAAAGTAAAATATACAAATGTTAACTCAGCTTTACTTAATAGTGATCCTATAGAGTTAAGTTAAGTCAGAACCTATTATCAAGTAATCAAACTTTGATTGTTGTATTGTCTCGATCTCGTATCCATAGACAATCACGCAAAGTGTGAATACCGATTTGTCGCATTATCTAGACTTTGTCCATAGACAATCACTTTCGGTAAGAGGACTTTTGGGTACCCTCGTCTTTTCATTATCAAATTCAACTAGTACAAGTAAGATAGAATGATAAATCGTACCTTTTGATGAAGATTCTGATCGATTTGGTTGTCTATTTCATCTGCTACTGTGGTTGTTTGTTTCGCCTGATCGATTTAGGATTACGTAACTAGAAGCCTAGAACAGAGAGGAAGAGTAAAAGGGAGGAGGGTTTTAATGGAAAATTAGAAAGAGGTAGTGAATGGTGATTGTCATCCATGGCCGCGGTGCTGCTCTTGTGATGGAAGAGAAGAAGAGGAAAAAATTGGAGAAGAAAATGAATATGTCAAACGATATTAGGGTATAAAAGATGGATTTCAACGCTCAATATTAAATTTAGGGAAATAATATATTAACAACCAAGATAATCGGTTTATCCATTGGTTATCGGTTCGATTTTAGATCAAACCAAAACTGAAACCACTACCTTCGGTTTTTTACTTTCTTAAACAAAACCAAATCATTAGTAAATGGTTCGACTCGGGTTTTTTTCTGATCGGTTCGGTTCTAGCTGATAATTGTTAGCATGTACATCCATATGTCTAGCTGCTCTATATCCTTTTCCATAAGTTCAATCTCAATCTTAATCTCAAATTTTGTTATTGGACTGGTTTAGAGATTGAAAACCTAGATCAACCATGGTCATGAGTTAAAATGCCAGATATGACAATTTTTCGATTTGCAGCTGTTGATGGTGGTTTTTAAACAAAGGGTAAAATCGTATAAACACCCAAATAACCTAATGTTACCGGTGGCACATTTATTAGAACGTTTAATGCGTGTAGTCAGTAATTAATAGGGGTATTTTTTCAAATTAGGGTTACAACGGACAAAAACCTAATTCCCCTCCGTGCCAATGGCAAATCATGCCAGCCACACCTAGCCCAAGCTAGCCGCGCCATGCCAAACGCACTCTGCCTTGGCCCTAGCTATGCTAGTCACACCAAACGCGCCAAAAGCATGCCAACCATGCTAGCCGCACCTCCGTGCCAATGGCAAATCATGCCAGCCACACCTAGTCCAAGCTAGCTGCACCTCTGTGCCAATGTCAAATCATGCCAGCCACACCAAACGCGCCAAAGCATGCCAACCATGCTAGCCGCACCTCCGTGCCAATGCAAACCATGCCAGCCACACCTAGCCCAAGCTAGCCGCACCTCTGTGCCAATGGCAAATCATGCCAGCCACACCAAAACGCGCCAAAGCATGCCAACCATGCTAGCCGCACCTCCGTGCCAATGGCAAATCATGCCAGCCACACCTATCCCAAGCTAGCCGCGCCATGCCAAACACACTCTGCCTTGGCCCTAGCTATGCCAGTCACACCAAACGCGCCAAAGCGTGCCAACCATGCTAGCCGCACCTCCGTGCCAATGGCAAATCATGCCAGCCACACCTAGCCCAAGCTAGCCGCACCTCTGTGCCAATGACAAATCATGCCAACCACACCAAACGCGCCAAAGCATGCCAACCATACTAGCCGCACCTCCGTGCCAATGGAAAACCATGCCAGCCACACCTAGCCCAAGCTAGCCGCACCTCTCACCGATGGAAAATCATGCCAGCCACACCAAAACGCGCCAAAGCATGCCAACCATGCTAGCCGCACCTCCGTGCCAATGGCAAATCATGTCAGCCACACCTAGCCCAAGCTAGCCACGCCATGCCAAACGCACTCTGCCTTGGCCCTAGCTATGCCAGTCACACCAAATGCGCCAAAGCATGCCAACCATGCTAGCCGCACCTCCGTGCCAATGGAAAATCATGCCAGCCACACCTAGCCCAATCTAGCCGCGCCATGCCAAACACACTCTGCCTTGGCCCTAGCTACGCTGGTCACGCCACGCCAAGCCAAACACCCTTACCTTGGCCCTAGCCGCGCCATGCCAAAGTAGCGCCCGCACCTAGGCTTGCAAACCGTGCAACATATACCAAATTGGCCACGCATGCCATTGGCACATGCCAACACGCTCGCTGGTAGCTTTTCTCACCAAGGCGTGGCCCTAATGGCCGAGCATGCCATTGGCACATGCCAACACGCTCGGTGGTAGCTTTTCTCACCAAGGCGTGGCCCTAATGGCCGAGCATGCCATTGGCACATGCCAACACGCTCGCTGGTAGTTTTTCTCACCATGGCGTGGCCCTAATGGCCGAGCATGCCATTGGCACATGCCAACACGCTGGCTGGTAGCTTTTCTTACCAGGCCGTGGCCCTAATGGCCGAGCATGCCATTGGCACATGCCAACACGCTCGTTGGTAGCTTTTCTTACCAGGCCATGATCCGAATTAGCCACGCATGCCATTGGCACATGGCAAACACGCACGCTGGTAGCTCAACTTGCAAGCCGTGCAACCTAGGCCAACTTGGCCATACGCGCCATTGGCACATGCCAAAACCCACGCTGGCAGCCTAACTTGCAAACCGTGCAACCTACCGCCAAGGCATTCCGCACATGCCACACTCGCCACACTCGCCACTAGCACTCTATGCATTTCCACTTACACTCAACGTACAACCTACCACCAAGGCATTCCACACATGCCATTGGCACATGCCACACACGCCACTAGCGGCTCTCGGCATTGCCACTTGCGCCGAGGTGCAACCCGCAACAAAGGCATTCCGCACATGCCATTGGCACATGCCACACGCGCCCCTAGCGGCGCCACTTGCACTCAAGGTGCAACCAACACTCGAGACATCAACACAAACTGGGGGATGCTTTCAAGGGTCTTGGTTTGGCGGTCACAGCTTGCAGCGTACACTACGCTCACATTAAGAAAGCGTGAATATGAATAAAGCGGTCAAATAAATGAGGAAATAATGGTGAAAACGTTTTCACCCATAAACACCTTGCGGTTACCACCTCCTCCCATTATTTCACCCTTTACTCTCTTCCTTCATGAGGCCAGGGTACGTTTCAATCTCGACTTGTATAAATAGGTCTTACCTATTTCCACCGGACACAAGTCTCGGTCGGAAAAAATACAACACTCTCGGAAAAGGCAACTTTGCAAGCTCTCCAAAAAGCTTTCATCTCTTGCAAGCTTCCTAAGCTTTCACTTTCGATACAAGTCGAGACACTACTCTCCCAGCAATTATTCCGGTCTCAACACTTTTCTTTGCTTCCCTCCCCAAATCAACCCTTCTCCTCCACTTTGTGACCGAAGAAAGTCTGGAACGGCCATTTCTTGGTTTAGGCCGGACTTGTACAGATTGATCTCTCGAATATAGAAAGTGCTCACGTGCAGCACATTTGTTTAGGGTTTAAACCAGTTTCTCACTCACCTACCGAATTTACCAAAATCGGCGGAAACGATTTTTACCCATAAACAATTGGCGACCACAGCGAGAGGATTGATCTATCGGCTACAATGTCAGACTGTCGATCTCGTTCTTCGACCCAGATGTCAAGATGGTAGGGGAAGGCGACTCAATCCGACTCAACCGCTAGACAACCCTGTTACCACTTGTAAAAACTACACCAGAAAATTGGGGACTCGCTGAAGATGCTACCAGAGATTGGGGACTTACTGGCGATGCTACCAGCAAAGCCGCCTTTTACATGGAGAGGGGCATGTTCGCAAAAACCCATGGAGTGAGTAAATTTAGACTGGGCAAGATATACGATCTGTTTTTAGGTTCTTAATAAAACCGCCATACTACTGCGTTTTGTGCCTATTGCTAGCATACACTTTCATAAAAGCAATATTCCTTTCACAAAACATAATCAGAGTTATATTATCAAAACCATTCATCCCAGAAATAATCGAATATCCTCAAAAGCTACCAGCTGTCTATCAAAACCGGTCGAACTTTGAACCAGACATCCAGTATATTTTTCAAAAAAAAAAAAAAAAAAAAGAACCTAAATGAAAGTGTAACAGAGAAACATTCAAGGAAAATCATCTAACAGAGGTCTGCTCTTCTTGGAGAAAGTCAACTTTGCATCTTCAAGAGCCGCTCTCTTCGTAGTTAACATCTTGGAAAGCTTTTCGAGTTCTACCTCCTGTCGTGCAATCTCCTCTCTGCAAAGGCTTTCGATTGCTGCATCTGTCGACTTCTGGATCTCAGCAAGGCCTTCGACAAACCACGAAGCGTTGAACTCCTTTTCTACACACACGTCGCGATGGTGCTCCCAATCGGCAATAACGTCTTCAGAGACGGTGTGGCTAGTCACCTCACGCATGTCCTCGATGGAAGATAAAGCCTCTTCCACACGCTTAACCAAATAAATCGACTAGTGACCTTCTTGGTTGTGGCCATATGTCCATACTTCTCCCGCATTCGGTGTACAACGCCTCATACTTAGCCAAAGACGCTCGAAACCGCCAACCAAAGACATGACCTGGATAAGGAACCAAGTACGGGGTCGAAAATGGCGCCTGCAACTGGCCTCACGACTCGCAAAGGGTCTTTTTCCATGTCTACGGCAGCAACTATCGAGAGAATCATCCACCGTTTGAACCACATCTGTGCCCGGCAATTGACTAACTCCCATCTCCAAGTCACCGGCGGTGGTCACCAAAGGCAAGTTTTCGTGTGGCTCCACCCCGAATCGTCCTCCGAACCGATTCCTCCCGCGAACTTGAGTTAGACATTTTTCAAAAGAAGAAACGGAAGAAGAAAGAAAAAGAAGCGCGAAACTCACCGAACCACTTCCCGAAAAAGAACCAGTGTTGCCAGAGGAATCACTCTCACTTGTCGAACTTTCTTCTTTCTCGACTCATCACCGCTATGAGAAGGCTCGGTGCACCGGAATTCTTCGAAGAAATTGCCGTCTCCTGGCAACGTGCAAGGGCAGCGAAAGCATTAACACTACCGAAGCCCTGGAAGAAACAAGACACACGTTTTCAGAAGAAATTCACGTGTTTTGAGACAAACCAACAAGGAGGCGACACATACCTGGTTATTGGAAGAACTGAAAGACACGAGAGCTGCGGGAGGATCTTTTGAAACCGCCCGGAACCCGCCAACACGATTCTTCGTTCTCTGTTCCTTTGCCTAGGGACTTTCCGAGTTATCAGGCAATTTTCGCTTGGGATCTCTTAACATTGGATACTTCTTCAAAACTGCTGGGGAAGGTTTACAACGAACATTCTCCACCACGTTATTTACAAAATCTTGGATCATAATGAACTCATCGTACCAGAACTCATTATAGCCAAAACTCATCGAGTTACTCTTCCCGTTTGAAAGAAGGGAAGGCGAGATACCCGGCTCAAGGGCACCGGCATTGAGGGTGGCATGCAATGAATCCTTAGGAACCACCAGCTGGTAAGCAAGAGGCACCCCTTGATCGAAACCCATGTGACGAGCAAGACGGTCAATATTGTAAAGCAGCTATTCGGAAAGACCCCATGAAGAAAGACGACATATAGCCGACATGCAGCTTTGAATAAACAAGTTTTCACCAACAATCAAGTTGCCGTCGAAGATAAAGACATGATCGGAGCGAAAGCAAAGGTGTCAATTTGAGTCACCGACCTATGGACCGGCTCCCATGGGCGAAAAATTGATTTCATGCGACTTATCGAGAAGACTAACCAAGCTCATGCCAACTCTTGGACGCCTATTCACCCATCGAAGAATTCGGGAGCCGCCCCAACTCGCAGGAATCGAAGGCAACGGTTTCGGAGCATACTTCTCAAATTGCTCCCATAACCAGGCTTGCAGAAAAGCAACGTGCACATATGAATCCACTTTCATGAAACCATTCGAAACTCGCATGTTCGCAACTAGGTGATCCAGATGCACATACATGGAACCAAGGAATAGCTTGCCAATAGGAAGAACTTCACCTTTTGCTAACTTCACAGCAATCACTAGCAACTCTGGTCTTATTTCCTTCTTGCCAGAACCGTCATCAAAAATATCTCTAGACAACCAGAGAGCCAAAAATGCTGCAACATGAAGATCACTACTTTTCTGTTTAGGTTCCAGCTCGTCCGGAAACCATTGAGATATCCACCAGCTGTAAAAGCACCTTTCATCCTCTTTCCCATTTAATCCTTCGACTTCGCAGTGGGAGTCTTTTCGAGCGTAATCTCCCAACTTATCGGCAAGGTCATCCCGCATCTTCTCCTCACCTTCATACAATCGGATATTAAGATTCCCTTTGCCACCGGAAGATTCAAAGAAGAGAGCCACACTCTCCAAAGAGAAAGTTATTTCACCCCATCTACATATGATCGTATGGGTGTCCGAACACCATCCTGAGATGAAAGCAACCAAGCCCGGGATATCCTTCCTAATCTGGAGATTTACCATCAAGCTCGACAAAGATCAATAATCTGCGCTCGAGTCAAGTTGGTATTTATGTGCTCCCTACTCACCATAAACTCAACCCATCTATCAAAAGAACGCAATGGGCTTTGACACATCCTGAAATCAATGTTGGAAGAAGAATATACCCCTTTATGAAGACAGAACCGTATGGTGTTCTCTGGGCGAACCGAACGTGTCTTCTTTTCATCTTCACCACCGGTTAACAAAATTGGCACGAAACCTGGGTGATTCTTCCGAGCAGGGGCGGGGGGTTTAGCAAAGAATTCATCATCCGTGTTTGGTTTGGAACTATGAACATCCTTCGATGAGGCGAAATTTTGTTCAGGTAACATCTTATCGGATTTCTTCATAACAACTTAGTAACAAGATATCTGCACACGGAGAAAGACGAAATTATCTCCCTGACACATAACCGCACCCAACAAAAGGAAAACCTAAAAAAAAAAAAAAAAAAAGAGAGGGTGTATTCTCTACGGGTTCAAAACTGCACACGCAGTATTTTCTTCAGGGTTCAAAATTATATACGCAGTATTTTCTACGGCTCGAATGCGTCTATGGTATCCTTCTTCTAGTTCAAAATTATATATGGAGCATTTTTCTACGGGTTCAAAACTGCACGCGCAAAGATTTTCTTCAGTCCGAAATTCATATATGCAATATTTCCTATGGGTTCGAAGTCATATGAAGCACATATACAAAGATTCTCTACAGTTCGAAAATGCACACGCAGATCTCTTCTTCGGGGTTCAAAATTGTATACGCAGATTTTATACGGGCTCAAGTGCGTCCTCGCAGTATCCTTCTTCGGGTTCAAAACTATATACGCAGTATTTTCTACGGGCTCGAATGCGTCTATGGTATCCTTCTTCGGGTTCAAAATTATATATGGAGCGTTTTTCTACGGTTTCGAATCATATATACAGTATTTCCCTTGGGTGCATATATACAATATTTTCTACAAGAAGCACGCCAAGAAATCATATGCGCAATATCATTGCAAGGATTATTAAAGAAAAACGCCTACTTTTAGGGTTTGCACCTACATGAAAAGGGAAACAAGAGAAGTACTGGAAGACATACCTGGAAGCCGGTTTTTCTTTATGACTCTGCCGCTAGTATGAAAAGATGAAAGAACAAAGATGAGAGAAAGGGATTTTATATATATGGGCGTGGAGATTCTGAAATAGGGAAGGATTTCCCTATACCAAAAAATCGTGCATATAAGGAACGGGCCCACAAGGGCGCCCAACTTCCCAATGTCGCCCAAGTTGCACCGGTCCCACCAATTGCGCCCAACTTCCCAACGTCGCCCAAGTCACGCCAGCTAGCACGCTCAGCTTCCCCACCTTGCGCCGGTCCCGCCAGCTAGCACGATCAACTTCCCACTTTGCGCCGGTCCCGCCAACTAGCACGCCCAGTTTCCCAACTCGCGTCAACTTCTCAATGCCGACCAGCTTCCTGTCTCTCACGACGCTGACTTCCCAATTGTGCCAGCCTCCCGATTTGTGCAAAACTTCCAGAGGCAAGGATTCCAAATCCTATTTATAAAAAGGTCAGACAAGCCTCCTCAATTCTCTTTACGATTTGATGTTGATAGTTTGTCACCATCTTATGCTTACCTCGCAACAAAGCTCCTGTTCCGAGCTAAGCAGGGGACTTAATGTTGATGGTGGTTTTTAAACAAAGGGTAAAATCGTATAAACACCCAAATAACCTAATGTTACCGGTGGCACATTTATTAGAACGTTTAATGCGTGTAGTCAGTAATTAATAAGGGGTATTTTTTTCAAATTAGGGTTACAACGGACAAAACCCTAATTCCCCTCCGTGCCAATGGCAAATCATGCCAGCCACACCTAGCCCAAGCTAGCCGCGCCATGCCAAACGCACTCTGCCTTGGCCCTAGCTATGCTAGTCACACCAAACGCGCCAAAGCATGCCAACCATGCTAGCCGCACCTCCGTGCCAATGGCAAATCATGCCAGCCACACCTAGCCCAAGCTAGCCGCACCTCTGTGCCAATGGAAAATCATGCCAGCCACACCAAACGCGCCAAAGCATGCCAACCATGCTAGCCGCGCCTCCGTGCCAATGGCAAACCATGCCAGCCACACCTAGCCCAAGCTAGCCGCACCTCCGTGCCAATGGCAAATCATGCCGCCACACCAAAAACGCGCCAAAGCATGCCAACCATGCTAGCCGCACCTCCGTGCCAATGGCAAATCATGCCAGCCACACCTAGCCCAAGCTAGCCGCGCCATGCCAAACGCACCCTGCCTTGGCCCTAGCTATGCCAGTCACACCAAATGCGCCAAAGCGTGCCAACCATGCTAGCCGCACCTCCGTGTCAATGGCAAATCATGGCATCCACACCTAGCCCAAGCTAGCCGCACCTCTGTGCCAATGGAAAATCATGCCAGCCACACCAAATGCGCCAAAGCATGCCAACCATGCTAGCCGCTCCTCCGTGCCAATGGCAAACCATGCCAGCCACACCTAGCCCAAGCTAGCCGCACCTCTGTGCCAATGAAAAATCATGACAGCCACACCAAAACGCGCCAAAGCATGCCAACCATGCTAGCCGCACCTCTGTGCCAATGGAAAATCAAGCCAGCCACACCTAGCCCAAGCTAGCCGCGCCATTCCAAACGCACTCTGCCTTGGCCTTAGCTATGCCAGTCACACCAAACGCGCCAAAGCATGCCAACCATGCTAGCCGCACCTCCGTGCAAATGGCAAATCATGCCAGCCACACCTAGCCCAAGCTAGCCGCGCCATGCCAAACACACTCTTCCTTGGCCTTAGCTACGCTGGTCATGCCACGCCAAGCCAAACACCCTTACCTTGGCCCTAGCCGCGCCATGCCAAAGTAACGCCCGCACCTAGGCTTGCAAACCGTGCAACATAGACCAAATTGGCCACGCATCCCATTGGCACATGCCAACACGCTCGCTGGTAGCTTTTCTCACCAAGGCGTGGCCCTAATGGCCAAGCATGCCATTGGCACATGCCAACACGCTCGCTGGTAGCTTTTCTCACCAAGGCGTGGCCCTAATGGCCGAGCATGCCATTGGCACATGTCAACACGCTCGCTGGTAGCTTTTCTTACCAAGGCGTGGCCCTAATGGCCGAGCATGCCATTGGCACATGCCAACACGCTCGCTGGTAGCTTTTCTTACCAGGCCGTGGCCCTAATGGTCGAGCATGCCATTGGCACATGCCAACACGCTCGCTGGTAGTTTTTCTCACCATGGCGTGGCCCTAATGGTCGAGCATGCCATTGGCACATGCCAACACGCTCGGCGGTAGCTTTCTTACCGCCGTGGCCCTAATGGCCGAGCATGCCATTGGCACATGCCAACACGCTCGCTGGTAGCTTTTCTTACCAGGCCATGATCCGAATTAGCCACGCATGCCATTGGAACATGCCAAACACGCACGCTGGTAGCTCAACTTGCAAGCCGTGCAACCTAGGCCAACTTGGCCATACACGCCATTGGCACATGCCAAAACCCACGCTGGCAGCCTAACTTGCAAACCGTGCAACCTACCGCCAAGGCATTCCGCACATGCCACACACGCCACTAGCAGCTCTATGCATTGCCACTTACACTCAACGTACAACCTACCACCAAGGCATTCCACACATGCCATTGGCACATGCCACACACGCCACTAGCAGCTCTGGCATTGCCACTTGCGCTCGAGGTGCAACCCGCAACAAAGGCATTCCGTACATGCCACACGCGCCCCTAGCAGCGCCACTTGTACTCAAGGTGCAACCAACACTCGAGACATCAACACAAACTGGGGGATGCTTTCCAGGGTCTTGGTTTGGCGGTCACAACTTGCAGCGTACACTACGCTCACATTAAGAAAGCGTGAATAGGAATAAAGCAGTCAAATAAATGAGGAAATAATGGTGAAAATGTTTTCACCCATAAACACCTTATGGTTACCACCTCCTCCCATTATTTCACCCTTTACTCTCTTCCTTCATGAGGCCAGGGTACGTTTCAATCTCGACTTGTATAAATAGGTCTTACCTATTTCCACCAGACACAAGTCTCGGTCAGGAGAAAAATACAACACTCTCAGAAAAGGCAACTTTGCAAGCTCTCCAAAAAGCTTTCATCTCTTGCAAGCTTCCTAAGCTTTCACTTTCTGATACAAGTAGAGACACTACTCTCCCAAATTATTCTCGTCTCAACACTTTCTTTGATTCCCTCCCCAAATCAACCCTTCTCCTCCACTTTGTGACCGAAGTAATTCTGAACGGCCATTTCTTGGTTTAGGCCGGACTTGTACAGATTGATCTCTCGAATCTAGAAAGTGCTCACGTGCAGCACATTTGTTTAGGGTTTAAACCAGTTTCTCACTCACCTACCGAATTTACCAAAATCGGCGGAAACGATTTTTACCCATAAACAGCAGCGTGAGGAGGTAAAAGGTGATGAAGTTTAAGGAAAAGCTAACAAGCTGTGTCAGAACTGGTACACAACAAAAATACCGAGATTTAATTTTTATGCTATTTTAACGTGCATCATCTGTAGGTGGAACCAACGTAGTTATTACAAAGTTTCCGGGGATATAATTGTTAGAATATGGGCATCCAACTCAAAACGAATTGGCGATGAGTGGAGTGGCCCAAGGGATTATAAACCGCGGGATCCAACATAACCCAGACATTGTTAGAGCATAGCTCGGTTGAACCCACCAAGCGTTGGTGTGTCAAGTTTGGTTGTCATATTTTAGTGAACCAAAACTCATCTAAGGGTCGCTTGATTATGTACTAGAGACAACTTCGTATAGGTTAGACTAGAAAGTCTAGGAATATGAGACATACAAGTATTACTCGAAGACCTGAAGAACGTGAAGAAGTAACGATCTACAACGACGACATCATCCTTCCTCTTGAGGTTAGTAATATTGACTTGAACTGTTTCATTCCTAATGTATCTTTCAAGTCGTGCTATATTGAAAACATAATTGCGAAGCTGTGAATGAATATTTTACTTTAGTAGTGAGACATGATCATATGATCATAGTATTAAGGAATTAGACTACGAAGTATAACGCTTATCTTTTGAACTTCGTAAATATGACATCGACATATTATTGTGATTATGTGTATGGGTAAAGGTGAAGATTTCATCCTAGGAAACTATGTTTACATTTGTTTAAAGGAAGTACATTCATGAACTTGTTTTATGAATCGAAAGGGAAATCGCTAGGCTTATTGGTATTGTTATTCATTGCATGTCTTTGGATCACCAATATGTGTGAGTTGGTAGAACCGATCATAACTTGTTATGTATCTTGGTATAACTAATCACAATGACTGACTTATGATTTGGTATGACTAGTTTTGATTAATTAGTGTAACCGATCCTAAGTAATCACCTAAGATGGTATGATCGATTTTTATAATTGGTGTGACCGATCATAGTAATTAGTGTGGCCGATCACAAAAGAGTTGTGTAATCGATCCTTGTAATTGGTGTAACCGGTCCTAGTAGTTGGTGTAACCAATCTTGGTAATTGGTGTAACCGATCCTAGTGACTAGTGTAACCGATCACAAATAATACCATGAGTATATGGTAATAGAGATTGGATTGATCTAACCAGGCAAAGGAGTTTATTAGTTTAAACGGAAGAGCCTTTGAAAATGACTTGTGATATCTTTATCTAAAAAGAATCAATAGAGTTGTTACCAAACAGATTTGTTGTTCCTTTACTGTTTGGAATACGATCCAAAGGAATTGTTCCACTACGTGTACTTATTGAATGTCGGAAGAGCAGGTATACTAAAGAAACTAAGTGAACTAGGTTTAGTTTCTTGGTCTCAACTATACGAAGTTGGTTTAGATTTTGTATAGCGACTTAATTCTGAGAGTATTCAATTCTGGACTTGGTCCTGGGGTTTTTCTGCATTCGCGGTTTCCTCGTTAACAAAATCTTGTTGTGTCTTTTACTTTTCTATTTCCGCAATTATAATTGTTTATTATAATTAGAAGTAAAATACACAAACGTTAACTCCGTTTTACTTAATAGTGATCCTATAGAGTTTGGTTAAGTCAGAACCTATTATCAAGTAATCACACTTTGATTGTTGTATTGGCTCGATCTCGTATCCATAGACAATCACACAAAGTGTGAATACCGGTTTGTCGCATTGTCTCGACTTTGTCCATAGACAATCACTTTCGGTAAGAAGACTTATAGGTGGATAATTTAAAGATTGTGGTGTATTTGGGTACCCTCGTCTTTTCATTATCAAAGTCAATTAGTACAAGTAAGATAGAATGATAAATCGTACCTTTTGATGAAGATTCTGATCGATTTGGTTGTCTATTTCATCTGCTACTGTGGTTGTTTGTTTCGCCTGATCGATTTAGGATTACAACTAGAAGCCTAGAACATAGATGAAGAGTAAAAGGGAGGAGGGTTTTAATGGAAAAATAAGAAGAGGTAGTGAATGGTGATTGTCATCCATGGCTGTGGTGCTGCTCTTATGATGGAAGATAAGAAGAGGAAAAAACTGGAGAAAAAAATGAATATGTCAAACGATATTAGGGTATAAAAGATGGATTTCAACGCTCAATATTAAATTTAGGGAAATAATATATCAACGACCAAGATAATCGGTTTATCCATTGGTTATCGGTTCAATTTTAGATCAAACCAAAACTGAAACCACTACCTTCGGTTTTTTACTTTCTTAAACAAAACCAAATCATTAGTAAATGGTTCGACTCGGTTTTTTTTTCTGATCGGTTCGGTTCTAGCTGATAACTGTTAGCATGTACAGCCATATGTCTAGCTGCTCTAGAGCCTTTTTCCATAAGTTCAATCTCAAACTTAATCTCAAATTTTGTTATTGGACTGGTTTAGAGATTGAAAACCTAGAGCAACCATGGTCATGAGTTAAAATGCCAGATATGGCAATTTTTCGATTTGCAGCGTGAGGAGGTAAAAGGTGATGAAGTTTAAGGAAAAGCTAACAAGCTGTGTCAGAACTGGTACACAACAAAAATACCGAGATGTAATTTTAATGTTATTTTAACGTGCATCATCTATAGGTGGAACCAACGTAGTTATTACAAAGTTTCCAAGGACATAATTGTTAGAATATGGGCATCCAACTCAAAACGAATTGGTGATGAGTGGAGTGGCCCAAGGGATTATAAACCGCGGGATCCAACATAACCCAGATAATGTGGGACTAATAATGTCAACAATAATGACATACAAATAAGTTATTTATGGATTTAAAACTGTCATATGAGTTGATTATGAGTTTTAAACGCAAGTTTAACTTGCGTACGTGCCTAAACGGACATATAACTTACGTCTGTATTTCAGTGAAACGCTTTGATAATATCGGCTCTTTGTAGACGGGCTTATAAACCACGTATGGAATTCGCACGTAAGTATTAAGCGCATTTGGTATAACATATCGTACACCAGTACGTCTCAGCCGAAAAAGCCAAAGCTAAATATATCTTAGCTATTTTTATATTTTTTTTGCCTCTCATGACTGCAGTTATTCTTAGGAAAGTTACTCGATAACAAGAGTAATTTTCAACCGAATCGATTTTTAGCACAGGATAGCTATTTATAAATATTTCGAGTCTCTTGTTAATTCTTAATAGTGTCTCGCATGTGTTATGCACGGGCTTAATTTTCTGGGCTCACATATAACGACAACCCCAACGGTTATTTATTTCGCCATTGAGTAAAAAAGCTTGCTGACTAGTTGGCGTTGATGGTGGATTTTTGATGAAGGCTACAATCGTACCATCACTTAAAAACTTCATAATTTTGTATGTCCCTTGTGAATTCCAATATTCTGTGGAGCACGTGTCACGGTTTCAGTGTTCGTATGCAAGATAACTGTGTAGCCCTCGCTATACATGGGAACCTGAGTAGCAGAAGACACCTTCGCAGATTTACTTTATCTTATCCCAAGAAGGTACACCTCGACGGCCAAGATATAAAAGTAAAACCTAGTCTAGAGAGAGGCAGCTGGCGAAGGGACAGAGGTAGATGACTTATCTAATCAACATTAAATGCATAAATCTCTTATCTACACGCTTAATCAAAGCACATGGAGAGAGATGATGTGGCAGAGTCTGGCTGGCAAAGGATAGTGGTGAACTAAGGTACAATCTGTACTGAGGCTAGGAAGTTCCCGAAGGAACGTGGTTCAGCTGAGGTGGCAGAGTCCGACTGGAGAAAGCACGTGGTGAGCGAAGGAACCATTTGTACGAAAGGTATATTAGGGAACGATGGATCCAAAGACAGCAAAGATATACCTGGAGCAGATGGGGCTATAAATACCAATCTTCACCAACAAACCAGGGGCATTCAATATCTAGGAGAGGAATATATAGTCTTAAGCTTATACCTCTTTAATGTTTAAAACTTAAGTATTTACTTCAACTTGAGTTCTCTTTATTACTTTGGGAAGCATTTAAGATCTTTGTGACCACCACAACTCAATATAAACAATCACTCATTACCCCGTGGACGTAAACAAAAGTCGAACCACGTAATCTCTTGTGTCTCATGATAACTTAGTAGCATTTACATTATATTTGTGTTCTTCGTTATTATTGTGATCTTGAATACCTTTTATTACTTAGCATTATCAGTTCAACAGAGATATCAATATTACTTAGTATCCGATTCTCTGAGCTGTATACATTACGTAGACTATGGGAAAATTAGTAGTCACAGTTTGGCGCTAGAAGGTTTTGCTCACCAGCTTGAGTTTTTATGTCCCGTTATTTTTAACTTACGCATCTTCTTTAACGAAGAGATTTGAGCTCTACAACGATGAATCTCACTTTCTAGTGATTTGTTTATCCGTTATTTACGCAAGTTCTTGGAGTTCATAGCCTCTAAAGACTTGCAATCTTACAGATCTACCAAAAAAAAACTGCAAAAACGCACTCACAAAACGTTAAAACTTTTGTTTTATACTAAAACAACCTTTTCCGACAGGGCATCCTTTAGATCTGAGTACCTCTGACTACAGAGGAATCTTAGTGAGAATTTAAGGAAAAAAGATCTTCCAAAGCATTTAATAACCTCTTTTCTTGGGAGATCTGACCCCCTTTTAACTTGTTTTCAACATTTAAGGTTGTTTTTTCCAAGGGTGTCATAATAAATAAAATACCCATACTTTCAGACATCATTCTAGTACTTTTTCTGAAAAAGGTGCTTAGCCGTCTTCTGTGTCAGAGCATTAATTGCTACCTTTCAACAAAGACACCCAAGTAGCAGATTTTGTCTTTTCTTTTTCTGTGACATCGGGTTAACCAAAGACCGAAGACATGCAAAAACCAAGTGACGTACCAACAAGCTCACGACCAGCAGTTACGAGAGGCAGATCTCAAAAACCATCTCAAGGGAATCAAAGAAATGAAACTGAGGATGGACAAAGCGAAATAGCAAGAAGAACGACTACCAACAAACCACCTACCCTTGCTGAAGGGATGGGGCAAACATCGGGAGCACAACCACTTTATGGCATGTTGTTACTGGAGCACCCCAATGTTACAAAGCCACTTGCGGCCAACGCAGGGTTACCCAGAACCTTAGCTCCTACGGGACGAGGGTTGGGAAACCTAACTCCAATCCAGATAGACCCCGACACTCCAGTCATAGAAGAAGGAGTGGATGACTCTGAGGATCCGGCCGAAAGCACTCCTCATGGTGGTGGAATCTACAACGAAGACCAAATGACGACACAAGTAGCATCTTTGCTACTCCGTAACAAGGAGCATGAGGATGCAATGCACGTGATGGCCCAGGAGAACCAGAACCTAAAAGATATGCTCGATGTACAGATCTAAGGTTCCCCCTCCATTAAAGAGGCGTGAGAACGGAGCTATCTGAGGAAGATGAAGGGTGGATCTTAACCCACCAAAGGCTAACCCACCAGGGGGAGCCAGAAAGACATGCCACAATCCAGAAGAAATGGATCCAACCTACAATCCCTCTCAGTCCTACTATGATGATGCATTTTCTAGAGATGCTCACAATGTGAACATGGTCATGGAACAAATGGAGAAGATGCAGAAAGAAATACAAGGACTGAAAACCGGCCACGTAGGCGCAAGGCTGGAAGAAGTACTCCAAGAAGCGACAACATCTCCGTTGTCTTTTCGCATTTTGAGGGAGCCTATCCCTGCGAAATGCCCAGTACTTACGTTTCAGGCGTACAATGGTACCTATGATCCCCCAGCCCACCTACGATACTACACTCGTGTCCTTGCCCATTGGGAAAGAGATGAGGTAGTACTTTGTAGGTACTTCCCTGTAAGCTGACGGGATCAGCATTGGCATGGTATGACAATTTACGAGCAAACTCAATTGACTCTTTTGAGCAATTGTCTACGGTGTTCTTGGAGACATACATGTACAACAAGTCAACAAAGGAAGGGTTAGATAGGCTATTTGCTTTAGCTATCGGACCCCGAGAAACATTGATGCAACACATAGACAGGTGGCAGAATACGTGCCAAGCAACCGGGAAAGTCAATCCATAAATTAGCATTAATTGCTATAAGTACGGACTTGATAGAACCTCGGCTATCTTCGTGGAACTTCACAACCGAGCCCTTGATTCCGAAGGAGAGCTTAGGGTTGTCCAAGATCGCTACATCATACTTGAAGAAATACAGAAGGACAACCCCAGGGCACAAGCAAAGACAACAACAGCTCCGCAAAGAACCAACTCTCTGGAACCAATTCCGGAGATACCTAAGAGGCAAAATGAAGCCGGGGGCAGAATCAGCTCTCGAGATAAAAGATCAAAATACGGAGATGGCAAAAGCAGAGGAAAAGGACGAGAAGAATTTGTAAATAAAATCTACACAAAGCTAAACACAACGTTCTCTCACATTCTAAGCAAGGAAGGAGCAATGCCGGGCTTTCTGATGAGTGCCAAATATTGCATATTTATACATCTTTTTACGGCATTTTACTCATCTTTTGTACTCATAAAATCGGATATTATCCCAGTTACGTGTTTTCTTTGTTTTCAAGAATAAATATTTGTATTAATTAATTTTGTATTTTTAGGTACTAAATAAAGTCGGAGAAATCGAGGAGCCAAAAGAGCGAAGAAGTGGAGTCGGCGTCTATGGAGCGGCCAAAGCCGCGCGCATCGGTTGCAACCCAACAAGTAGCAACTCATCCACAAGAAATGGGCCCAAGCTTTCAAGACCCGTGACCGGATCCGAGCCCGTCACTCCGAACCGTTGAGATCTCGCCTAGCTACATCCTACGGTCGCTCCTTCATGCACATCACACTTTGATGCTCCCGCTCAACACCGGATCACCCGAGTCTCCACGAGCCGTTTGAGATATTACCTCCTAGATCCTCCTCGCTCCGACCTCCTCATCTTCCCCTGATGCACCTGCTTCACAACAAAAATCACCTACCCTATACCTCTCGACCAACTCTACCATTTCTTCTTTCCTCTTCTCTTTCTTCACCCATACCCAAAAACCTGCAGAACCCATCCCCCTTCTTCCCCGACCAGTCGCTGCCTCCATCACCACCTCCATCACCTCCTGACACTAGCCGCACCACCACTACAACCTTCTTTACCAACTCCTAAATATCTTTCCCTCTCTGTCATAGCTTCTTACCACCTAGGAGCTAAGATCGAGAAAGAGAGAATTAGGGTTAGTATTTCACAGCGGGGGGAGAATCAAAGCAAGGAAAGCTCGAGCCCGGATTAATCGGAGCGGACAATGATTCGAGAGACGTGGGTGAGAGTAATTTTTAATTTAATTTCTATTTTGGAAGAGAATTAGGGTTTGTGTTCTTGCATGTATAAATAGGTTGAAGTTGTGTGTGAAAAACCTTATGCCTGGGCTAGCCAGAGCAGCAATTTAGTTTTATTTGTCGTTTTAAGTATGTTCTAAATTATTTGCTAGGGTTACTGATGAGTGCCAAATATTGCATATTTATACACCTTTTTATTGGCATTTTACTCATCTTTTGCGCTTAAAAATCAGATATTATCCCAGATTCTGTATTTTCCTTGTTTTCAAGAATAAATATTTGTATTAATTAATTTTGTGTTTTTAGGTAATAAATAAAGCTTGGAGAATCTGAGGAGACAAAGGAGCGAGAGGGTGGAGTCGAGCATCTATGGAGCGAAAGCCTAAGCCGCGCGGCATGACGATTGCAACCCAACAAGTAGCAACTCATCTAAAAGACATGGGCTAGATCTACCCATGACCGGATCCGAACCCGCCTCATCCGAGCCGTTAAGATCTTCACTCGCCCACATCATACGCTCGCTCGACTTCCTCATCACATCTTGATGCGCTCGCTCAACACCAGATCCTCCAGTTTCCCTCGTAGTTCGGATCCCCATCGGCTCCATCATACGCTCGCTCGGCCCGTCTCATCATCACTCGATGTACACCTCCACGTGTAAACTCTCTATACCTATACCCTAATCGACCTTACCCATTTTCTCTTCTTTCTTCTCTTTCTTCTCTTCTCCTCTCCACCCGACAGAGCAGAGCTCTGCTCTTCTCCATCTCCTCCCTCTCCCTGACAGACCCATCATCACCTTCCTCCATCACTAACTACTCCATCAGTAGCACCTTTTTCCGCCACACCTAAGTCGCGGTTATCTCTCACATAGCTTCTCATAACCCTAGAAGCTAAGTTAGAGATAAACAAGACTAGGGTTTTCTCTATCACCACAAGCAAGGCTACCAAAGACGAAGTGACAAGAGGAGAGCTCGATTCAGAGGCTATCAGAGTATGGGTTGCATTCAATTTGTGTTTTAAAGTAAATTAGGGTTTGGGATATTTTCACATGTATAAATAGGAGGTGTCTGTGAATGTTTTTAGCATGCCTGGGCTAGCCAGAGCACCACTTAGTTTCAATTTGTAGTTTTATTTCTTTGTAATGTTTTAATTTACTTTCCCAGGGTGTTTGAGGAAACCCCTGATTTTCATATGAAGCATGTCTGTGTTGGTATGATGTTGTTGTGTTATAACATGATTAAGATTAGTAGTTAGCCATTGAACCAAAGCCTGTGATGAGTGGTACTGTAAGAAGACCACTCATACTAGGGGTGAGTAGCCAAACTAGTTAATGAATATCTAGCCAAGACCTTCAAATGAAGGCACAAAATCATAGCTTGACTTACATTGTCTGAGTATGAGAATTAGGGGTGAATTCATCACCCTGATGTTTCCAATTTGTTACATTTTATTTCTCTTCCTTAGTTTAGACTCATTCACTCAACTCAGTCGCTTCGACACACTAAAATATTTGTGCTACATTCCTTAGAATTCAGTTTAGCAAGCCATAGATCATCTTAAGCACCACAAGTCCTTGTGGGATCGACCCGTACTTGCCGCGTCTCCGATAGACGTCGTGCACTTGCGGTTATCACAAGTAGGCCACAATAAATACACATAAAAACATACACATTTCTAGGCCTACCAAGTTTTGGCGCTGCTGCCGGGGACTTGGCGTGTGCTATTTTGATTAATTGCTTGCTTACTGGTTTCAGTTACCATTGTATATATGTGTTTAAATTTTCTTGTTTTAGTGTAAGAGTAGTAGTAAAACCATCTGCCATATGATCTGCATCCTGTGTTAGCTTAGTGTTAATTATAGTTTTAATTCTCTCTGTCACCTGCATTATCATATATTGTGCATACTTAAGACTGTATTTGCATTTAGCTATAACTCTACAAGTATCATTTTCCCTTAGTTGTAGCTCAGTTAGTTCCCTTAGTTAGTTGTAGCTCAGTTAGCTCAGTCAGTTAGCTCAATTAGCTCAGTTGTGCATATTCCCTGATAAAGCTCTCTATCATTGCTGACTGTGGCTCATCAATCTGCTTTATCATTGTCTTATCACCTGCCTTGGCAGCTGTCTTGCAGCTGTCTTGCATATTGGCAGCTGTCTTGCATAATCAACATTTGTCATTACATGTTGTAGCTTTTCTTTTCCTTTATCATCTGTGAACAACCATTGAAGGAAACAGAAGCTGTGAGATCCTAGTGTATTGTTTAATATCTCAGTCAGCATCTGGCATACAAGCCTGCCTGACTTGGTCTGTCACATTTGCTTCAGCCCAGCTTCATTGTGATCTCCAATTACTCATTGCTAAACCCTCATCTTTGCTAGCTTACTCTGTAGTGATTACTTTGGTATAACTGTAAAATCGAGGACTAAATCTCTTTGTTAAGCTAGCGGTACTTGCTTTGTACTTGTCTTCTTGAGCAAGCCCAAGGAGTGGGAGAAAAAGGCGCAAAACCTGAGCAACCCCTGCAATTCAGGTGAGTGGCTCCTCCATGTCTGTGTGCTGAACTGTATGAATGTATGCATGAATCTGCGATCACAATGAGTTGTGTATCATAACTGACTTGTGCAACCCTCCAGCCCCCTGAAGCTGTGAGGGTGTGTTGCAACTTGGTTAACCAAGTTTGCGGCATTCCCCTTTTGAAATCAAGCTGGATTGGTTGAGGTCAAGTCCCGATTGACTGCGTGAACAATTGAACATATATACCGCTGAGCTAGTGTTATGTTTTTGTCTTTGACAAGCAAAAAGCCATAACAAGCATATTGTAGTGCCTTACTGTGTTATCTGCTTTGAAACATTGTGTGTGCCTGTGCAATTACTCATTTGGCATACCACGAGCTCCATTGCAGTTGTGAGTTGAGCTCTACTTGGATAGCCCAAGTTAATAAACCCAAGTGAAGTCAACTAAGTGAGTTGACACAATTACCTTGAACCATGCCTGCATAATGCACTAGCCATCTTGTGACACTTGAGTAAGCGTGGTAAACTTGAAGCACCAGGATTGAGTCTTGGCCTATACATGACCTGTAAATCTGTAAACCATGTTTTGCATGACCCTGTGTTTGCAAGCATAACCCTGAGCTGGGCTGCACGTAACCTAGTCTGAGCATAAGCTAACCTGTGCTGCGCATAAGCTGCACTGTGTAGTACTGTGTCATTTTTGAAGGTTTGCATTTCTCAGTGCTGTGTCTCTCTCAAGCAACATCATCCAGCACTCCTGTGTGCTAAAATGTGAGTGCCATCTTTGTGTAATCAGTGCATAAACCGAAGCTGCACTCAAACCAAAGTGCATCATTTCAAAGCTGTGCACAAAACTATTGCATAAATCGAGCTTCTGGGAGGCTTACAAAGATTGCTCTTTGCATCAAGCGAGTCCCACATCTGGGCTGTTCAATGGGTTGTGCAACAAAACTGCACACGCACATAACACAGGCTTTGCACAACCATTGGAGCCCACTTAACTAGGCTTTGCATAACCACTGAAGCCCACAATCACTGGGCTCTGCTTGACTGGGCTGTGCACTGGGCTCTGCTCCTGCCATTTAAACCAAACTAAGCCCACATAAGATGAGCATTTGGGATGTGCATTTTGAACCCAAACTGGGCTCTGCTTCTGCAACAAAACTTTTAGCCCACACCAGCTGGGCTAACTGAACCCAACCTGGGCTGCAACCAAACTGAAGCCCAAATTCTGGGCTGTGCATCTGGGCTGTGCAGTTTCACTACTGGGCTGCTCATAACCAAACAGCTGGGCTACACATACTAGGCCGTGTACAGACTGAAGCCCATAAACCAAGTTGTACTTTCCCATACAAACCAAATGAGACCCAATAAACCAAATGAAACCCAATAAACCAAACTGCGTCCACTACAACTGGGCTTTGAGTTCAATTTGAGTTGTTAAATCATGTCAGGATTTTGGTCTGCATCAGGGGATACAAACAAATCCGTAAGAGAGCTTGCTTACGGGCATGCTTCACAATATGAAACCCCCACGGACCATAATGATTTTAGGGCATATTATGAGCCTTCTCAGGGCCCTGACCTTGAGTACTCATACCCTAACCATCATGAGCCAATGTATCAGTCACCACAGTGGGGAGATGAACAATTTTATACTCCCCACCTCCTTGTTTACAATCACTAATGGAAACGCTCATGGAGCAAAATGCTAGGCTTGAATCGAATGCAATACATGACCATCCATATAGCAACATGCATGATCATCCCTTCTCTAGTGAACCATGTGCACAACCATTTAATGATTATTCATATGAAACATGCATACCCACTATTGAAGACTCTCCCTCCATTGAAAAATGTCACATGTTCTTAAAGATGAACCTTATTCATTTAGAAAAGGAAGAATGGAAGGCAGTTCATGATAGGATGATTATTGTCCCTAATAAAGTAAATCTTGAAAATAGTGTTTCTATTCCTACTCATGCAACTAACACTGAATATGAACCTAATCTAGAGGTAAATGAGTATACTAGAAATACTAATAGGGAAATGCATTTTTGTTATGATGATGATGATGAATATGAATGTTAGAAGAGCATGTGCATGCGAGAAAATATGATGGCATCTTTTGGTTCAGAGACGTTAGGCGTCTCTTACTGTGAACCCTATGAATGATACTTCTTCTAACATTCATATATGTGATATTGATTCTGAGCTTGGGTTTGTAAAATTTTTTAGTGAATGTGAGCATGCTGCATATCTTGTTTGTGACTTAGGAAAGGATGAATCTTCTGTAGACACTAATATTCTTATGGACCATGATATTATTGTTGTGTCGATTCCACGCCCATATCACAATATGTTGCTTTGCTCGATGATCATGACATGGTGATTGATGAATTTGTCTATCTTTGTGAGCATGATTTACCCTCTTCCGACCTTAGGAAAGTATGTGATGGCGCAAACGATTCTATACATGAAAACAACTTAGATGCACCTAATCTCTCTCTGAGTCACATTGAAACTCCTCCACCAAACCTAGGTGTAGTTTGTCACGAAATTGCAAAACCAACTTTTCTAAAAATGCCTAACTTAGGCCTAGAGCTTTGTGCTTCCCAAGTCCTCTTGGACTATTTTGCATCAAAGTATAACACTCTTAAGGAGCCACCGGTTGGAATGTGTATGTTTTTGTTCTTAGCAAAACTCATTTTGAGTTAGACCTTTTGCATGATGTACCTTTAAAATTGCAAGATTTTGTGCTCAAAACACTTGTCCGTTCACAAGTTTAGGTTTGGGGGGAAATCATTCCCATATGCAGTCTTACTTGCACTCTCATTTTATATTTGTGTAAGGCTGTTGTTGTTTGTATATATTTTCTATTGGGTTGATCCTCAACTCTTTAGATTGTTAGTTTATGGTGAATTCTCATTGTATATAATCCAGTAGGACTTGTTAAAAATTTCTTTTCTTGATTCGGTTGAGTCTTCTTGCGCATATATGATGCTAATCCGATATGATATGTTGGATTCTAGCCTTAACAAATGAAGCTCTAACCGTGCTCTGCCGATATCCGGTAATCTCTTCCCTTTTCTCTTATCAGCATAGTTCTCTCGGTATATAACTGTTTAAATTTTTTCTATCTGTCGACACATTGAGGACAATGTTTGATTTAGGTTTGGGGGTGCATTTGCA
The DNA here is from genome assembly GCA_023531295.1 of Papaver armeniacum. Lineage (NCBI taxonomy): Eukaryota > Viridiplantae > Streptophyta > Magnoliopsida > Ranunculales > Papaveraceae > Papaver > Papaver armeniacum. The sequence goes on along the minus strand of JAJJWW010011804.1, from coordinate 5,947 downwards.
TTTGCATATAGAGTTTTTAGTCTTTTTAATCTTTTATTTAAAAAAAAAAAAAAAAAAAAAAATTCAAAAACTCTTTTTGTAAAAACCTCCAACTTTTAGAGATTTTAGAGTCACTAGCATGCTTCTAGCTATGTTTACATAGAGACTCTGACCGAAATAACAGAAATTGGAAGTACCGGAGAACACAATCGGGTTCCTTAGTTGATTAGAGCGTTAAAGTTGGATTTAACCATGCGGAGGCGTGGAGGTCTTTGTTTAGATATTCGGTAGTAGAATTGTGATCACCCATAGTGGAGACTACCCATTTTACATCAAGTGAGGCACCAACCTTCAATTTTTGCAATTTTCTAGAAAAGTGTTAGAGTGTGTGTCACCGTACGTCAATTCCGGGTAGGAATGGTGAGCTACCCAACTTCGCACCAATTTGACACTACTTTTGATCTCTTGAGTGCTAGTTTTGTCAATCATGAGGGGTGACGTTTAAAGATGAAAACTCCTTCTAAATATCGATTTGCAGTTAGCATCACTCTCTCTCTCTCAATCAGCCAAGACCCATAGAAACACATCATCGTCAACAAACGGGCAGCATCAGATTATTGAAAGAAAAGTTGAGATAGTCCAAGGTTTACGTGCAACAAAGAAAAAGAAAAGAAAATAGGATGAGAATTAATGAAGTTTGTGAAATCAAAACAAGTGTAAAAAATTGAGTCTTATTGTTATTTTCATTCCAAGTTTTTGTAAAGTTCAAAAGTTCGTCATCAACAGTTGAAGACCGAAGACCGGAGATTGAAGACGTTTCTATGGTTTCTATGAGAGAGTGATATTAATTGCCGATCGGGTGAAAAGGTAAGTGAGTACTCCCACCCTTGCTAATGGTTGATTTCCTTCCTTAGAGATCATCAGAAAAAGATTCTTTTTGTCCACACCTCTGTGGAGTCTCAGATTTTATTTCGGAAGGTTATCCTTCTTACACCTACAACGTGTGCAGGATTTCTCTCTTTATTCACCTTTTTCTATGAGGAGACTAAAAAAACGATCTTTTTGAGTGCAATTATCATAAAACCTAATAGTGAGGCGAAGTCGAGGCTTATGATCACAATCGAATCCGAATTCTTTCATATGGTATGGTTACTTCTCGCTCAACACTTAAGGATGAGAATGCGTTCTTTGGTAGTTCTAACTTTTGTTACTAGCATGCAGAAACTCTATATACTCATAGCTCCTTGGATGCTTGAGACTCTTTACACTACGAAGTTGGAGAAGGTTTTGTGGGTACACCTCACTGGTAAACCCTCACGAGACTACAACTCGTCCCACTAGGGACACCTAGGGGTTTAAAGGCTTAGTGCATACGCTAAATGCATTCGAGACTGCGACGAGGTATAGTTAGGATTTCTTCATTTGTTTCACTTGAGGACAAGTAAAATTCGGGTTTGGGGGTATTTGATGAGTGCCAAATATTGCATATTTATACACCTTTTTATTGGCATTTTACTCATCTTTTTGCGCTTAAAAATCGGATATTATCCCAGTTACGTATTTTCCTTGTTTTCAAGAATAAATATTTGTATTAATTAATTTTGTGTTTTTAGGTAATAAATAAAGCTTGGAGAATCGAGGAGCCAAAGGAGCGAGTGGAGTCGAGCATCTATGGACGAGAAGCCTAAGCCAGCGCGGCGTTGCAACCCAGCAAGTAGCAACTCATCTACAAGACATGGGCTAGATCTACCCATGACCCGGATCCGAACCCGCTCATCCCGAGCCGTTAAGATCTTCACTCGCCACATCCTACGCTCGCTCCGACTTCCTCATCACATCTTGATGCGCTCTCTCATCGCACGGATCACTCCAAGTTTCCTCGGCCGTTCGGATCCCCATCGGCTCCATCATACGCTCGCTCGGCCCGTCTCATCATCACTCGATGTACCTCCTCACCTGCGAAACTCTCTATACCTATACCCTAATCGACCTTACCCATTTTCTCTTCTTTCTTCTCTTTCTTCTCTTCTCCTCTCCACCCAGACGGAGCGAGCTGCTCTTCTCCATCTCCTCCCTCTCCAGCCAGGACCCATCATCACCTTCCTCCATCACTAACTACTCCATCAGTAGCACCTTTTTCCGCCACACCTAAGTCGTGGTTATCTCTCACATAGCTTCTCATAACCTAGAAGCTAAGTTGAGATAAACAAGACTAGGGTTTTCTCTATCACCACAAGCAAGGCTGCCAAAAGCGAAGTGACAATAGGAGAGCTCGATTCAGAGGCTATCAGAGTATGGGTTGCATTCAATTTGTGTTTTAAAGTAAATAAGAGGTGTCTGTGAATGTTTTTGGGATGCCTGGGCTAGCGAGAGCACCACTTAGTTTCAATTTGTAGTTTTATTTCTTTGTAATGTTTTAATTTACTTTCCCGGTGTTTGAGGAAACCCACGATTTTCATATGAAGCATGTACATTGTTGGTATGATGTTGTTGTGTTATAACATGATTAAGATTAGTAGTTAGCCATTGAACCAAAGCCTTTGATGAGTGGTACTGTAAGAAGACCACTCATACTAGGGTGAGTAGCAAAACTAGTTAATGAATATCTAGCCAAGACCTTCAAATGAAGGCTGAAAATCATAGCTTGACTTACATTGTCTAAGTATGAGAATTAAGGGTGAATTCATCACCACGATGTTTCCAATTTGTTACATTTTATTTCTCTTCCTTAGTTTAGACTCATTCACTCAACTCAGTCGCTTCGACACACTAAAATATTTGTGCTACATTCCTTAGAATTCAGTTTAGCAAGCCATAGATCATCTTAAGCACCACAAGTCCTTGTGGGATCGACCCGTACTTTCCGCGTCTCCGATAGACGTCGTGCACTTGCGGTTATCACAAGTAGGCCACAATAAATACACATAAAAACATACACATTTCTAGGCCTACCAGTTACAGTGAAACCCTAATTTTACGATTGTGATTTCAATTATGTTGAATGTTCTTGAGTGCTTTATTTATCAGATATTTTCAATTCCAGTATTGCAATACTCTTCTCTCACAATGGATGCCTTGTATCCATTGTAGTTAGGCAAACATTTGTGTTGTTGGTACCTCAGCTTAGACATTAGACATAATTACTAATTCCCCTGACTAGTTGTGCTTAATTAGACAACTAGTACTTAGGAGTTAGTACCTTAGGCGATATTTGAAGTATCATTAGGTGAAACTCCGTGTAGACAAGCGGTGGAATTGACACTGCACGCCCTTAGCTACTACGGGAACAAAAACTTCAGGCTGAGTTGAACACATGATAGGAATTAGTGGTGGAGCCTGAAAACCCTAGCATCCACTGTTGTCACTGCTTGTATTTCATTTATTCCATTGCCACAACTTCCAATCTAGCCTTTTAAGCAACAAAACCATCTGTTGTTACTTGCATTTGTTAGAATTCGGTAGAAGAAGCCTTTAGATCACCTTTACGGCACCACAAGTCTCTGTGGATCGACCCCGTATTTGCCACGTCTTGATAGACGCCGTGCACTTGCGGTTATAACAAGTAGGCCATAATATAAACCCTTTTCCGGGCCTACCAAGTTTTTTTGAAGGCGCCGTTCTGGTTCACTTAGCGTGTGCCACCTGTGATTTTTGGCTTGATTTCACTGATTTTCAATTCTTCCCTGTACATATTCACTTTGAATCATTGCTTTTAGTTCTGTTTTAATATAACTTAGTGTTGATGGGTGAAAATTACTCCTGCCGAATTTGGTAATTTGGGGTGTGATGAGGAATGAATTTAAACCTACAACAAATGCCTTTGCCTTGGTGAGTGCTTGTAGATTCGAGATCAATGCATGCAAGTCCGGCCTAAACCAAGAAATGGCCGTTTCAGGACTTGTTTCGGTCACAAAGTGAAGGAGATGGGGTTGATCTTAGGGAGGGAAAGCGAAGAAGGTGTTGAGATTGTGAAGGTGTTGGCTTGCTTATGACTTGTGAGAAAAAAGTGGCCGGGCTTACGGTTAATGTAAGGAGGCTCTGGATGTCGATTTTACTTGTTTTCCTTGTTGTTCGAAATAGGGCGGAGAACCTATTTATACAAGTCATTGAGCCTCATTCACGTTTCTCGTGGGAAGTGGAGGTAATGGAATGATGGAGTGGTGGAGTTGTGTGTCGGTAGCATACGGCCGGTCTTGCCCACTTCTCGGTTCATCTCTAGCAGTCCATGACTTCCTAACACGTTCTTGTAATGGCGCGTTGCACGCGCCGCAGCGTAAACCGCCGGACCAATACCCAGTAAGTATCCCGATTTGTGACATGATTGATGTATGGAATGTGGATCGTGGGTCCCACGAAGGATAGCATGTAATGCTGAATTGAATAAACTGCGTTATTCGGAAAGAAAGTCGATACTTGTGCGGTATCGTGTGTATTTTATCACGAGTGCGCATTACGGTGTGGTAAAGTGACGTGTAATGACTGCTCACTAACCAAATAACTCTGACCGGGGTTGTATAACCAAGCTGGTGAGTCGGACGGATGAGATGATGTTTGAGACACTCATGCGGCCGTTGATGAAATTAGGGTTTTTAAAGAGGTGCGCAAGCATCACTCTTGACTTAGTCGAAACCAAGCATGGGAAGGATTTTGGAGGGACCGACCATACATGCGTGTTGACGGCATGATGGTGTAGGCGCACATGTTAGTTCCCTCATGAAAGCGCGATCTGGGCCACTCAATTTGGCCAGGTAAAGAGAGGTGGTCGAGATCGGTTTGCGACGGCAATCCCTTGCGCAAAGGAGTTGGAAACCGGCGTGATTTCCCTAGTTTGGGCACGCGTTTGAAGCGACCAACATTGGTTGGTTACGGTCGATCATACTTCACAGGTGTAGGTGGTAGGTTGGTGTTCACACCTATGTGATTATCCCATGAAAACGTGATCTAAGCCATTCAAATCATCCGGTGAAGTTGAGCGGTCGAGATCGATTTAGGATTTGGGAGTGTAACCGCACGAGTTTGGGCGTGCGTTTTGGGTTGGCCGGGAATGATGTGCCTTGGCCGACCGCAAGAAGGAGGTAGATGGGCCCACGGTGGTCATGCTGGTGTGACCGACCCTTGCTCAATCTAATCTGTGACCCTCCATTCGTGCCGGAGAAGATGGACGCGCGTGATGGCTCAAACCCAATTTTTGGCTTTCAAAGCCGCGCGACTATGCTCCTTTGGGCGGACGTTTTTTGTTGTAACCAACCACGGTTGGCTTTGTGGAATTGGCCAAGTGTGTGGCGGTCACATGGTGATTGTGTCGACATGCTCCGGGCTCTTTGAGTCTACATCTACACCCTCCATCTATGCCGGCGAAGATGGACCAGTTGAGACAGTTTTTGCGGCACATGTAATACGCCGCAAACCTAATTTAGGGTTTTCCGCCCATAATGCTTAGTATGGACGGTTTCTTGGCAAGCAAAGGCCAATGGTCGACCATGCGGGTCGGCCGTGTGTATTCCATACCTGCTTGGGGTGATGGAATTGATGCAGGTCGATCGATCATGCTTGTGGAGTGGGACATTGCGATTAGATCATATCAAGGCAAGCTAAGGCCGTGTGCATTCCATACACTTTGGGGTGATGGAATTGATCTGTAGTCATCAATCATGCTTGTGGAGTTGGATGACTGCGATCGGATCATATTTGGCAAGCTAAGGCGTGTGTATTCCATACACCTTGGGGGTGATGGAATTGATGCGTGGTCATCAATCATGCTTGTGGAGTTGGATGGCGCCCGATGGATCATATCCAGGAGGCCTGATGCGATCGATCATATTTGGCAAAAGCTAAGGCCGTATGTATTCCATACCATAGCAGGGTGATGGAATTGATCTGTGGTCATCAATCATGCTTGTGGAGTTGGATAGGCAAGATCATATCCCGTTGTCTGATCCAGAGGGATGCTCAATCGGGCTAATATAAC